>JAQGBY010000905.1:0-35162 GCA_034698785.1 Mycogona germanica
ATGAGCTCGACCAGTGGACAATTAGAAAGTGGCGCACCCGAGTTCACGCGTTAATGCTGGCGGCGGTCATTTTGAACATCTTCTGAAATAGCCATCATTTTGGTAAATATATTCACGTCATTTGTACCAAATTTCATAATAATCGGACTATTTTTGACCGACTTATTAAAAATAATAAAAGGGGGGTCCATAGTTTCCGGTTCACCCTGTATATCAATGACGAAGTGGTTGTGTGAATTTCGTGTCGGCGATGTCGCCTATAGTTTGTTTGTTGCACTTTAAAATAACCTAATTTGCACTTGTGAACGAATGTTCCCTTTGACGAAACTTCAAGATTTTCTATTTAAAAAACAGAGAATTGGAAGAGATGGGGTTCAAGTTAAGGTCTCACTTTGGGTGCTCTCCCAAAACATTAATCGGCATTTTAAAAAAAAATAGTGTAAAACAGTAAGACCAGCAGCCAAGGGGAGGGGAGTGTCTGCCTTGGTAAATAGGGCGGGAATTGTGCTCGACTCCCGTGGGTTTCGGGTGCGTGTTTAGCAACGTTGTGATTGGATCGAACGCATTCCTCAAATTCCATTCCCCTTAATCACGAGATCATTTCGATTAATGGGCTGGCGAAGAAGAAAATTCCTTCTCTGAAAAAAGTTAAATATTTTGTAATTAATACTTAACCTGACGGTTCACAGAGGTGTGCAAACACGTGAACTAATAAACAATCAAAGAACAACAAACATATCGAATAAGAATATAATTTTACCTCTGCTTCTTAGCATTAGTTATTTATCGTAAATGTAAAATAGCCGATAGTAATAAAGTTCTTACAAATGTTTCGTGCAATGTTCGATATTTTTAAAACTCTTGCGGAAACTATTTAAATGTAAACTAATACAAAATGGATCATTTCGCGTTTTTGTATTCACGGAAATATCAGTAAATAAATAAATGGTGCAAAGCACGCAGAGTCGGATATAACGTTACCAACAGAAATCGTGCTTATATCTAGAATTTTTCTGTTAGCACGGAAATAACATTATGCTTAAACGCAATCGTAACTCAGTTGCATGTTGAAGCATGTGGCATTCACACAAATTCTATCATAGGTCCTAAAAGTGGCATTTTCTTGGAGCAAAGCGAGAAAGGGGTTGTCGAGTAAATAAAATCACATCATGACACAGAAGCGAAAAATTAGTCATCGCTGGTGCCTATAATTTTTTCTAAAATAAAAAATAGCCCAGAAGCCCTTTTCAAAGTGAACTAGAAAATTAACAACGCACCCCTATACGGTACCTTCGAATACCTCTCTCCGAAGGAGGTTTGCTTGGGCCTTAAAGAATGCGGAGTCCAAGTTGAAAGACGCCGATCACGTCAAATCAGCACGCATTTTTATATATTCGTTGAACTTAGGCCCAAATTGGGAGCGATTAACAGTGCCCCACTCCCTATTTCCAAACCGAAATAATCAAATCAGAATTGTCTCACAATATCAGCGTTAGAAGAAACCTTTATGAACCTCACGTCCTTCTTTATTGACTGACACTTCTGTGGACCACTCTCATCGATTTTCACTCCGCCAGAACCACCTCAACTGTATCTATCATTATGAGAGATGGCGCTCCTGAGAAGTAAGATAGCCGGATACGGTGGTAGAGGTGGGGATCAACTTGATCTACCTGGTAGACTGCGGCACACGGTAGCTGACGAGGGGAACCCGGGCGTGGCCGATGGCGGCGTCGGGCGGGCCAAAATAGACGCGCGAGTGAGACGCCGTTGCCGCGTGCACGGGCCACCGTCTCGGCCGTGTTATTAGCGCGTCTGCCCCAATAGCAAAGAGGGTGTGTGTGTGTGTGCGCCACCCCTCAACCCACCCTACCTCGAGGAGGAAAGGAGAGGGTGGGGGAGGGGACGTGCGCACCCCCAATAAAAGTCACATAAATTAGGAGCGCCGGCGCCGCGAACGCTTTCTCCGCCGGCCGTACGAATGTGGGGACCGCGCCGAGAAAAAAGCCCCAAAATGCCCAACCACCGTCACCACCGCCACCCCTTCCCTCCCCCTGATCACGCAGACCGGGGCGACCACTATCAGGTTGACCGTTTTGTTCCCCGGGTGTATATTCTTAACGCTCCATTGAGATCACCCTGTTGCTCAGTCCCGTTGCTCCTCCGTATTAAAACAATTGCAATCGAATGACCTCACTTCTAAAACCAAGAACCCGTAAAATCAAAGTTTTATGATCAACACTTTATAAACATTCTCTCTAATAATTAACAACATCCATCGCAACAACGAACAACTATCCCAAATCAAAGATTATGTGCAAGGGTGCAGTTTTGCAGAATTGGTCTTAATTATTTTTTTAAAAGTCTGCATTTAGATGATCTTTTATCCATTCTCACGTATGTAAATAAGAGGTCGACAATCAAGGCCCACCTCTGATATAAAAAATAATAATATTAAGTGCAGTGGTGGTGGCGTCACGGCGTCACGTGATACGGCAATAGGCACCCTCGGATCCTGCAATTACAGCGTGTGCTGCCCCGGCCGGGAATCGGCTAAAAAGCTGGCTGCGGGCTCTGAGTCACCGCTGCATTCCTCTGGCCACCGTCGGCATAATTGCGAGCCACCTTATAGAACCATCGCGCATACACCATCATTATAAATATTAAGCCACATTTTTTCTGTCTATTATTCCCGAATGCGTTATTTTAAACGGATCTCTTACGTCACTTGGTTGCGCCAGGAACGGACCGTGGATGATTAATCGGTTCCTCTGCAAATGTAATGGATTGCATTTTGTTCTGTAACTCGCTGTCATGCGGTTAGCACCATTTCTAGTGAATTTCCAACCTTTTTTCCGCTCCCCCTGAAATGAATGATTAGCCGCCGTTCTCTACTTGAATTCAAATCCAGCGTCTTCAAAGTTTAAGTCTTGTCACGAATATTGTGTAAACAAAATAAGAAAACAGCGGTGTGCATCGCAAATTAAACGCTTTTTACACATTAGCAATTTGCAATTGTTGGTTAATGGTTTGATTATGATTCAGTTTGAGTCCTTTTTACATCTTTTGAGCCTCTTTTTGAAAAAGAGTGTTGGCAATCACTACATACACGACAGCAATGCGGGCGAATAAGGATTTAGGTCGCTTCTTTGCTCGATGTAAGCGCAATGATTTTGAGCTTTGTATTTTTAAATAAAATTGCCTTCTGTTTTTACAAATGCCCATCAATGTTTCGCGCCACCACTGGACCAAGATCTCTCATCTAATTCCGTTCTCGTCCCTTCTCTCTCTTCCAGGTTTCGATGCTTTCTCATTCGACCCTCACAAGTTCGCCATGGACTACCACAGTATCGGCTTCCGCGAGTGCGCAGCCGAGGTGGCCCGCTACATGGTGACGGTGGAGGGCATGGACATCCAGGATCCTTTGCGCCTGCGCCTCATGAGCCACCTTCAGTGCTACTCGGCGCAACGCGAGCTGGCCGCCAAGCAGGCCAACCCATGGGGCGGCGCCACCAGCGGCCAGTGGGGCACCCCCACCACCGCCGCTCCATCCAGCGCGACCAACGGCAGCTCCGGCAACTTCCCCTCCGTCATGGGCGCCGGCTCGTCCCAGCCCAACAACAGCAACAACAACAACAACTTGCTGCACATGGGATCCAGCGAGCTGCACCTGGCCTGCTCCGGCGCATCCGACCACCTGCGGCTTTCGGACGGTGGCCCGGCCTCGCCGCACCACATGCGTCTGCAGGCCCCGGTGCCATCCGTCACCGCACAGGCGGGTGTCGGCGGCGGCAATGTCAGTAGCAGCGCACCCGGTGGCGGAATGATGCACCACCATCATCCGCACCACCACCAGCACCTGCACAGTCAGATGCACGCCTCCTCGCAGTATCCGGTGAGCCTGAACATCAACACCCACCACGGTTTCGCCACGGCCGTATCGCCGCCGTCCGGATACAGTCCCACCTCCACCACCACCGGCACGGCCCAGGCCGGCCCGGGCGGACAGCATTCGTCCGTCAAACCGTATCGACCGTGGGGGGCAGAGCTGGCCTACTAGAAGCCGGTCGAGCGTCGCGCGGTTGACCATGCCACCTGTCCAACATATACACCTGTATACTTCGCATTCCTGTACAGCCGATAAATGAACCAAGGTGTGAAGTGACGATTTAAAAATAAATTTCATAACGTTTTTCGTTCGTCACATATGAAGGAACGGGCCCTTGAGGGTATACAGACAAAACAATAGAAACTGCTCAGATTGGATTGCAACGGACTTTGTTGTTGACGACGTCATTTGCAGTGTCGACGATCTAACGCCGAGCTCCTTCCTGCGTCCGCGAATTCCTCTACAAGTCCTTTTGATCACTTCGAATGCCAAGTTTCTTCCAGAATACAGAGTATACAAACAATTTAGTTTTCGTATTTCTGGACACCGTGGTCAGTGACCAGTGGTCATCAATATTTGTGCTATATACAGTATATAGAAAATATTCAATAACTGCAGGCTTGACGTTTGTTCCAGTGAATGAAACAAGCGATGAATCGAATTGATGTGCCACAAAACACACATGCTGTATTTTTGATACCGGTTTACACAAATATTGTATTTTATTATAGAAATACCTTTTCAAAAAATTTAATTTCAAACGAGAAACACTCTCTGAGAACTGTTTTAGTGATTTGTATTTTTGCCTTAATTGGTCAGACCTAATAACCTAAAGACCAAAGATCTAATACGAGAATTGTTCAATGTAATTGGGCATTTGACCAGTAATCGTTTCACATAGAAGACCTGTATTCAAGAAGCAATAAGAGAGCAGGCTCAATGAACAGACCAATAAAATAAAAAAAATAATAATAATAATAATAAGCAAATTATCGTATTCTCGTCATTTTTTGTTTCATTACTAAGCCGTGGACTAATATAAAGGGGAATCCCCTTTTTTGTATTTTTATATCAGAAAATATTGTGCGATAACTATGTTAAAATGTAATTTTTTAATTGGGCAAATACTGGACAGCAGGAATTTTATGTCACTAGAGAAATCAACCGATGTTCTTGAAACTAGTCATTTTACTTTATGTAAAGAAACAATGAAAAATAATAAATCATTTTTTAAGCATTTATAATATGTGTTTCTGATGCGACAATTTTATTTTGTCATACGTGTTTATATTTGGTTAATTCTATCAATTTTATTTGTTCAACTTTGAGGAAGCGTTTTCTTAAACCTGACAGCTGGAATGAAAAACGATATCAAGAATATTATAATTAAATTTTTTGTTACAACGCGCAATGCGTTGCGATCACCAAAAGCAACTGGAATCTGTTGGATCTTTCGCTTTTTTCGGTTTAAAAATTATTTGTGAATCAGAAATAATTTTTTCTGGACGTCAGTGTTACATAAAAAAATACAACAATCGATGAACCAAGTCGAATCTGAATCTCGCATCAACAGTTGCCAAGCAGAATTTTACGGGAAAACTCACGGTCATCGCCTGTTTCTGGCGAATAACAATTTTCAGCATGACCCGGTCATTAGTGGCCATTACGGGACTCAAATCCCACGGTAACGGTGATAATCGGAGAAAACGACACCACCGCCATCTCCACCTCCGCCAGCACCGTGTATAGGTAGAACACAGAGCCGACGACAATAATAGATAATAGCCGGCACGTCTACTGCCGCATCTGTTGCTGCTGCCTGCTCGTGTGGACTTGCCATTTGACCTGCGACCTCCTCGCTCGCGTGGGACACCGTACAGCGCCTACACGCCTCGCCATTTATCTCTCTCGCCCGGGACGAACCCATCACCCCCACCTTCCCCTTTTATTCTCCCATGCCACCACCAGCAGCACCACTCTACCTCTGAATAGAACCATCGACTGTGGGGCAACTGCCAGTGGAGAATAAACTTTTCAGTCTTGATAGAATTAATAATAAAATGACCGCTAAGGGGACAGACTTCAAACGACCATGGCTCTGCGGAGTCCATCAAAAAAGCCCGGACGTCAAAACTCCTATGTCATAACATAATGAATTGTAGAACAAGTTTCACCAATCATTTCTATATTGACAAATTCATTATTGGTCTATTGGTAGATTATGTGTCTTATAAATTTTGAAATACGCACGTACTTAAAAAAAAACAATTTTAATGTTTGTTTTCAAAATGCCAGTGAACGAAAGTCTTTTATTGTACACCTCCTTAACTGAATTAAAATCAGTTGCTGTCCACGAATACGAATTTCCTATAACAGAGGCGATCGAGATGAAGTTGTTGAAGTTAAACTTAAAGGAAAATAAAAATTACTTCGCCTTATCAAAAGATGGTTTAACAGTCGTTTTCTCAAGAAATCTGAGTTGATGAACTGACTGACCAATAAGTGAATGAGGAGAATTTTATGAAAGCGATTTTTCGCAATGAATGCACTCATGTCAAACTGTACCTAACAAATGCGCAATGCTCACATAAATACAAAAATACGTACAATCAATAAAATAAGAGCGCTAACAATTGCTCAGGTATTAAGGACATCAGCAAAATAGACGTCTTAACATTCGTGAAGAATTGGTTAACAATTTTTTTAAAAGAATATCTGGCACACATAATTCTATTGTCTAATTTGCATGTGGCGAACCAGAGCTTGGTCACCGCCGCTCAGTAAAAGTGTTTTATGCAATGGCTCAACGGGGGTGGAGGGTGGAGGGGAAACTCTCGTCCGTCCTCTAATCCCCCACCCCTCTCCCCCTCCGTTTCTTCACCACCCCCAGCTCGTTATTGTTCGAACGTGGCCTGAGCGAGGTTCCCACACGAGCACCGCACGGCGCACGCGCAAATTTCAGTTCCCACACACTCCATCCACACAGCTCTTGGTCCGGCCAAAAGCTAGCGCCATCATCCATCCCAAACACAGAGAAGAGCCTCAAGGATGGCGCAGAATGTGGGGGCGGATCGTTCGCATTCGCCTAACGGCAACGACTGAAGCACCATCCTACGGGGGGACGGTGGATGCGGACGTCACATTGGATAAGAGCAAAGATAGTGATGGTCCGAACCAACTTTTTGGATCAAATATTATCCATTTAAGAACTTGGAGTAAAAAGTGGAGGCTTACATAATTAGTGCCTAAGCACCACGAGGGATACAGAAAATCATGTAACGTAGTTAATACAGTGAATTAATTATGTAATTCGAAACTATAGATTTGCAATAGCTAGTAATTTCCCGGCTCACATCTTATTTTGGTTGCCTGATCTCATACATACACGACATACCACTGAGAAGAACTTTCATTGTGGCAAATGAGGAGTAAAGGGAATGATTGACGATTCGTCGTCATCTGCCCAAAAGCAAGAGATGGATATGGCACTGATTTACTACTAAGGAGTCTAAAATCGAATTTCATTTGCCTGTGTTAATTTGCTCTGCAGACTGATAACTGATAAATGGCCACAATACAAACCATTATCCGAACAAGACGTTGGCGGAGGAAACGTCAATTTGCTCTGCTAATCAACACATGGCATTTGTCTAAAAACACCATTTGCTGTTAACACGAGCACGTATACACACACACAGTTTCATTTTTAAGGAATGTGTTGTGTGGATGTGTTTAAACAATACACATCTTTCCTATCACTCTAAATCTTTCCTATCGCCAACTATTCAAAAATGAGTTTTCATTGTGAAAATATTTTATTAACAAAACAAATATTTTAATGCTGTTTAATTTTTTAATTTAAAAGCAAAATCCCTAAAAACGGTGAAATAAAAAAAACGGTCTGGATATTATAAACACTACCCAAAGAGGTTTGACGAACATTTTTCGCCATCAAAACTGTCCAGGGGGCCTAAGATTTTAATTCTGTGAAAATGTCTGATATGCTTAAAGGCAAGAAAAAAGTGTGGTCACCTCAACTGCACACATGTAAGAATTTAGATAATAAAAAATAAGAAAATTGGAGCAGTAGTAGTGGTGGTGTCGGCGGCGCGCCAAAGACGTCTGCCAGGTGAGCCTGGAGCACGCATACACGGATTGGACGCACAGGTCCCAGCTCTCAGATGATATACTATACAAGAGGGTATAATTATCAGCGAATTTATTAAGAGCTCCGACTGCCGGTCTTACCCGGGCGCATGCTGCCAGAACACAAAGGCAAAACGCCGAATGTCCAACCTTTACGCAGTCTGGTCCACACTGGAGCAATTAACCAATTCACGCATGCGGTTACGCGAAATTCCTTAAATGCTTTAGAAAACCGGGCTTTTTTTTCGGGGGGATTTAGTTCTTCGGAAAACGTCTTACATTCTGTGAGGGTTAGTATTTGATTTTCTTCAATATTGGTTTCCATTTTGTTCAATTACACTGTCAAATAAAGAACCCATACATAATTTTAGTTTAAATAATTAACCCATGACACCACTGATATCCGAGTTGACTCGGTAAGATACAATATTTTTTAAGAACCGAAGAACCGAAACACGCGATAAAAAATTCCTTTATATTATTTTAATTATTGGGTAGTGACGAAAATCTTGGGTGAGTTCGATCATTTTGTCGCATGTTTCGCAAATTCTTAGTTTCATTTTGAAAAAAATTGTATTTTACCGAGTCTTGCCAACTCGGACGTCGTCGTTTCCCCCAGTCGTGTCCTGGGTTTAACCTGGTTTTGCACTTTCTTTAATTTATACTATCCGATTAC
This sequence comes from Mycogona germanica, assembly GCA_034698785.1. Taxonomy (NCBI): domain Eukaryota; kingdom Metazoa; phylum Arthropoda; class Diplopoda; order Chordeumatida; family Chordeumatidae; genus Mycogona; species Mycogona germanica. Next base: position 8,712 of record JAQGBY010000905.1, read on the forward strand.
ATATTTCTTTATACAACAAGCACCATGGTAATTGAAAAAGGAATGTATTGGCAATAAATGTGCGCAATTTTATTCGATTCGAATAACGTTTTCCAATTTTATTTTGTAAATTCCTTTTTTGTGGGCACACTGTAGTTGTAATTGCCTCTATACACAAAATATTTTTAGGCGATGCTTGTATTCTTTTGTGATAGGATTATATCTAGATCTCTTTATTTTACACTGGATATTTCGGCACAACAAATTGTGTGCTATGAGACACGAGGGTTGTCATCATCATCTGCTTACTTAATTTTGCTGGGAAAGGCAATTGAGGCAGGCAAAAGGAAATCGGCTGAAGAAAAACGCTCCATGCCAAGAGGACCATTCCTAGCATCGTCAACGTGGAGAGCAGACTGCTCTACTCGTTCTACGTTAGGTCTATTCATTAGGCAAACCAGAAAAAAAATGATTTGGTCAGTTTACGAAAGGTTTGGGGCTTCGGAATAAAAAGACAGATTGATTGCATCTCGGGGTCATCAAGATAGATGTTACGTAAAGACGCGGCGACACCAATTTTTGATCAGTCTATGAAGGTCCCTGGTTCTGTCCCGTCGGTGGGTCGACCGCCTGCGGGAAGGCAGCGCGCGCATCACCCGTGTAATTTGCCGGACGCTTTTTTTTGTTGGCGTCGAGTGGCGGCAGTGGGATTCTGAGTAGGAAAAGGGATTGAGGGAGAAGGTGGCGGTGGGAGAAGGGGATTTGCGAGGGGGTGCAGACTTTCGCTCTCCCTCGTGAGCGCGTGTGCGTTGCGTGTGTGTGACGGTGGCGAGGCAGCCGTTCCCACGGCTTCGCTGTCAGCTTTGGAATGCCGACACCCAGCGCCCCATGGCGGAGTTGATTGCAGCGGGGCCCACGGGGGCAACCGGTACCTCAACAGACAAACAGTATATTGAAACTGATGTCTCGATCTGTCGTCGGATTCAGCATTTCATTGAATTCCTAATTTCATGAAAATCAAACTCTTAAAAAACGGCATTTGTATTTCTTAAAAAAATTATCTAAATTCCCATCTTAAAATCTCAAATATCTTTTAATAAACGTTTTTCATAAATTCATTTTTGAATTTTCAACTTGTCCCGTTTTGACATAACAGAACGAAATTTGATTAGAAAAACAGTTGCAAATGAGGAACATTTTATTTTTCGACGAGCTCGTTTAAAATTTAAGGACGACAGTTATATAACCGAAAAGTTTTTAAAGTGGAATGCCAATGCCGAATGCCGTTCTTGATCTCAAAACAATTAGCGAAAATGAAAGTTTATCTTGCACAAGTTTCAAAGTACAGGAGCATCTTCGTTTTTGTCACATTGCAAAAGTATGGATCGCCTCTCCCCCATATTTTCATTTAACTACTCTAAAAATGCAACTAATATTGGATAGCCAATTTTTCGTTTCCCGATAACTAATATCCATTGGCAAGTTTTACCATACCCATTAAAATTGTAATTTTGAATATGAAATGTAAAAAAATCGCATTATGAAGAAGTTGTTATCGGGCAGAGAAATTGCAATGACAGAAAACCCACACAAGCGGTTGAAGCTTCATGAAGACCAAATAAATATTGGTGCGCCAGGACTGAGTTCCGCCACTGCAGTCCGCCTGCGCTGCGCGCACACATACACCCACCAGGGGGCACTGAGGGCGGCCGCCGACTTTCCCAGCGTGTTGTGCGGTGCGGATCCTCATTTGGGCAACCACATACAGCACTGGCATCGTTTGCCATTCGGGGAGGCAATAGCAAAGGGGCTGACAGTCAGGCAGGAGAGCGCGCGGCCGACCTGTGTTTGACACCACTTGGCCCAGCCAAGTTCAAATCTTTCCCTCTCTGCACATGCACTCTTCAACCAGTGGAACAACAATTTTGCATTCCCCAAATTTTCGACCATTTATTTTCACACGGCTCCCCGGCGCAGACTGCAGACAGACAGCCCCGACCATTAACTGCGTGCATGGGCTCAGTGGACACGCAATTTTTTGTGTGGGTTTTATTATTTATAAATGTGTCGACCGGTCATGCAGTTTGGTGTGTGTGAAAAATGTCGATTACACATTCCCAAACCAATGCATCGCCCGATTAGAAATATTATAAAAAAATCGCTAATGGACTTACTTTTGCTGAGATGTCGATGCCATAAACTGCGGTCAATTATCTGAATTTAACTGAACAATTTGTATAATAGGTCTTTTCAAAGTCATTATCACGGACAGCATTACGAATCTTTAAAATGAAAGCATGCTTCATTTTGCTCGCTGAGCGCACGTTATTAATTTGCACTTTGCAATTACAGAGCTGCTCCCACACTAAAAGTGCTCAAATGAGGTTGTGTCAGTAGAGTTTGTCAATTTGTCAGATGTCTTCATGTGGCAAATCTGATTATGAAATACCTCAGTCATTCAAAATTGTTGTGAAATTGATCGCAACTATCGACTAGTTTCCGTCCATGAGCCTCGACGTCGGTTAAAACTATATGGAAACACAATAACGCCACAAGCGATAGGTTTTGTCTTACAGGGAAAAACCTGTCATGTTTTGACTTCGCCACATTTAAAAAAATGCATATTAATGTCTAATGCAACTGACGGTAATGCGACTGACTGGCTCGGCGGTCCCGTGTTCGATTCCCGGCGTGGGCTCTCGAAAATATCGATCCCAGAGTACTGGTGAAAATGTGTCCCTCACAGTGCCGAAGCACTAAGGGGGTACAGAAACTCCTATAGTGCTATTCACTACAGTAAGAAAAAAAATATATACAAGACGCACACTTGCAAAAAAGAACAAATTAAACAGATGTACATATTTATTGTACAAATCTGTTTATAAAGTGTGCAACTACAGGTACTGCGGCAGGTATGAACACATACAAGCAGTTCCGTGGAACCTTATATCTCGAAAATGTAAATATAAGCTTTTGTTCTATTGACTGAATCATCAGCAGCAAATAAAATAATTTTTTCGAAACGGCAAACATTTGTTCATTACAGTACAATACAATTGTTTCCTTCGAAAATAGTTAGGGCACTCGTGAAAAATAAACACAATCAATTCGACTATTTTAATTACGTCATTTTCTGCTGCTTAAGTCAGGCAACCTAAACGTGATCAGACTGTCACTGGCCTACTGCGAGAGTAACAAAGAGGGCGATGAGTGATACAGTTATCATCAGGTGGACCGAGACGAGCTCTTGATCAATCCCAGCAAAGTGGCGTCGGCCTCCAAAAGTGTCATGTCTCGACTCGAGCCCAGGAAACGGGTGGACAGCTCCAAGTCAAGCAGTCGCAAACGAACTCGAGCTCCGCGCACGTAGTCCCTGGGAAGGAATCGATTATCACATATCAGATCAAGCAGGTTTAAGAGATATTCTTCAAATAAATTAGCACTAGGAATGAGACACGCGATTGCAGACCTACTTGGAATTATTATGGGTACGGTATAGTAGGACCAAGTAGGGTGGGCACAATCTTCATTAGTTCGACTTTTATGTGAAACAAGATGGCACAGTGAACAAATGGATGGAACTTTTCGAAGAGAAAAAATTCCGGGCGGAGCAAGTCGGAACTATTGCTACTGTTTATGACATAAGTTCATGAACACAAATGGTGTCAATGCCTACTCACTGTCCATTGGTTGATGGTCGTCGGCAAACGCAGTGGAATTTCCCCCCAAAATCGATGTAGAGATCGTTCTCCACGACGTGAAAGATGCGGCCTATCACTGTTCGGCCGGCTGGATCTCCGATTTGCATCAGTTTCGAGTTGCGTAACATGCTAGCGAAAGTTCCGCCGCCGACGCCTGCCTCGCCGCTGGTAGGAGCTGTCTGAGGACTCGATAGTTTCTCGAACTTGTCAAAGGCCTGCGCAAATCCACTCAATTTCTGGTCGACTAAAGTGTCCAGATTCTCATCATGGGGTATATCCGTGTTCGTTTGAATTCCCTCTTGATCACTAGAGTCTTTGCCGTCAGAGCTGATCATCCGCAGACACGTAATTCGCGAAAAACTACGAAATAGACAGGGTAAACTCGAAAAACGCGTTGCCACCAAGGAGGCCGCCATTTTTATGAGAAATGCGCGATAGTAAAGCAAAACAATTGTGATACTATCGTTACATTAAAATAACGCATATTCACATATCGATATTCAATACGATCGATAGTATCGCATCATATCACCCATCATTAGATTAATGTCCTCTCTTGGCTCGCTTTGACACAAATTTAAATAGTTTCAAAGAGTGATCGCTTATTTTTGTTTGGTAATGAGCGAAAATGAGTAAAGTTTTAGATTTCTTGATTATGGTCGGCAAGTTGAAGGCAATTATGATTTGTTGTCGTTTCTGAAAACTTGATTTCAAACCATCCCCCCCTCTGTCCTATCATTGTGTAATAGTTTCCATAATGCCCGCATGAACTTTAGCGGTAGTTTTTCATCCATAAAATCTGTATTTGCAGCAATTGCGACGGACAGGATGGTTGCGGCACCAGGTGAAGGACCCGGAAAGCGTGGCCGATCACATGTATCGAATGGCAATTATGTCGTTTTTCGCGCGTGGAGCCAACGCAGACTTGAACCAAGACCGGTAATTTCTTTGGGGGGAAAATAATTCTTTTCAATCCATTAATATAACTTAACCATTAATCCAGATTTTATGCATTTTCCTTATAGCATGATATTTGAGCCAACGAAAAGCGTTATGAATTCAATTCGAGGCCCCACCGTAAATTGAAATTATTTTTCAAATAAATTTTATTATTGACAGACATCAAATTTATATAATCAGCACAATTCACAAAATTGCAAAGCAAGGTTCGAAAGGAGTCGAGTGTCTACTACAAGACTTGAAAGGATACCTATGAATCTTTGATAACAAAATGTGTTAAGAACCACATTCCACTTTTAACTGGATGTTCTATCTGATAATGTTTCAGCTGCGTAAAGATGGCTCTCGTTCACGACCTGGCTGAATGCATTGTAGGAGATATCACTCCATTCTGTGGAGTGTCAAAGGAGGAGAAAAATAGACGAGAAAAGGTGATAATGGCTACAAGCGACACGATGGCCGAATCATCTTGTTTCGTCCAATCCGTTCAACGCCACCCTTGTCCAAACTGGTAGTATGGAGACAAGGCGACAGTTATGGATATTTTTTATTTAATTATAATGCGTTACTTTACCTTATAGGAAGCCATGGAAGAACTGTGCGAGCTGGCGGGACCGGAAGTTGGCCCAGAGATGTTCTCATTATGGCAGGTAAGTCGGGAGTAATCGGGACTACGGTAACTTAAATAATCGTGGCAGCTGTTTTTCTTGGCTCTAGCAATAATGAATGCTCAAATTCCGAACACAAATATCATTGGCCAATTTCAAATAGTACCATTTTTTTCATCATTCTTTCGGAAGGAGTACGAAAATCAAATCACAGCCGAAGCCAAGCACGTGAAAGAGCTAGACACATTCGATATGATATTGCAGGCACATGAGTACGAGACGCAAGAGGAACGACCAGGACAGCTAGAGGAATTCTTCAAAGGTTCAATCGGTCAGCACGCCATTTCTTATCCGACCAACTCAGATTCAGAACTCATGCTACAATCATTTATTAGACTTGGCAATGCCGATTCGTAAAATGAAAATAATTCTTCAATATTTCCTTTTTTTATAAAATCTGGGCCAAATATTGAATTATGATTTTGTTTTACAGAAAAAATCAGATCTCCAGCATTATTGGAATGGTGCGCCGAACTACAGAAACGAAGAAAGGAAATAGATGCTACAACATCTTCAACGTAACTTGGAATACAATATAATTGATCTCTTGTTTCTGCTTACGCGACAATTTTGCTTATTTTATATGCTAGTAATTCCTACATTTTATTTTCTAACATTTTCTGAACAGTTTTAAGTTTATGAACGTAAAACAAATTTTTCACGTTAACTTATGAAGGCATCACACCACCTTTACTAGTGTTATACCCTTGCACTTTGCCGTCAAAATATTGATCACTCATGTAACTCAAATAGATTAAAATATATGAAAACATTTATTGTGTACAACTTTATGGATTTACCTTACATGATCACTTACACTTATCTACTGTATCACCCACGAACCGTTAATGTTTATCGAATGTAACAGAGTTCATGAAGTACCTTTATAATCGTTCGTCGAACATTCAGCAATACCACAAACTACTGACTAGTATAATGACCTACCTCACTAGTAGATAATCTTAATTTCGGTTTGAATAAAGACTTGAAATAGCTTGACCTTGATTCCCAATCTGCAGAACTCAACGATTCTAGCTCATAAAAAGGCACCTGCACAATAAAAAAATATGTTAAATTCATTATTTCTAGATACTTTAATTTTCAATGAATAACAGTTCATTGGATCTGTTCTTGTTTTTAACATTTCTGTAACAGTTTAGGAATATCGTAATTTGAAATTTCGTAAAAATAACATTTTTAGATATTTAATAAAAACAAATAGATTCCTTAACAATTTATTAATAATTCATATTATAAGTCACGACCGAAAGCAGTTATGCGGTCAGGAATTTGCCAAGAAAAAATAAATTCTTACTTGTATCACCAGGAAACCAAGAATCTCTAACTGTAGTATTTTATTTTCCACATTCCCCAGCAGATGTCGTCGACCATTAATGCTGAAGTCTGACGGAATTGTCAAAATAATTGCAAATCTACAAAGAAATTATCAAGCACATTACGGATACATGATATTTCACTCATCACACAGCTGTGATCTCAAGAGTAATAAAAATAAACTAACCTGTATTCATTCTCCTTTGAAACTCTATTGATGGCAATAGGAACTTTGTTTTCATTAAAGACACATTCAAAGTCTGGAAATCATTAAAATTGTATCAGTTTTTTTCACCAAATAAAAATTATCGATTAAGTAATAAATTATGAATATTTCACAAGAAAAAAGTAACTACAGTGTGTGCTACAAGATGCTACAAGATATCTTAACGAAGATCAGAATGTTTGTAACTCAAAAATATCTAAATAAATCAGGTACTCAAAAAAGGAATACCACACACAGTATTCGTTTTGATACAATTTAACGAAAAAGTTAAATGAAAATATCTCATTCGCAAAAACAAAGTCTTGTACCCAGTAACAGATAAAATCTTGAACCTAACTATTGCAATGGTATGATACAAGAATTGTGTATAATGCAACAGCAATTACCATAACTGATGTTATAAGGCGCTAGCAGAGGTCCAACTTTAAAGAACTTTGGACCACCGAGCGCATTTGTTAGACCGTCGCAAATTACTTCTTTCCACATTTTTTCCACATAGGAACCTGTGCATACGAAAATAAAATTCCTCTTGAACACAGAAAGGAACCCCTTGTGAAATGATTACGATTACAAAGTCCATGAAAAATCATAATGAACCTATATACAAGTTTCAAATAACACATTTACACTATAAATCAAGAGATAACATTTTTTCCCCCAAATCACTGTAGTGCACAACAGCACAACAGTGCACAACAGCGTTTCTGTGCCCCCGTACGCGAGGATAAATATAATAATATTCGAGGAAAAATATAAAAATAAAACATATATCATTAGGAAAGGTGTACATTTTTAACAATAGTAATTTGTGTAATTTATAAATTGCAAAACTAATATAATATGAAAACATCATAGTTGATGCTTGGCTTTGTTTCGTTTCGTTTTGTTTGTCTAGTTTAAATTATCGTTCAATTTAATGCCCCTCGCCATAGTGCCTAAGCACCAAGAGGGGTACAGAAAATCTTGTAGTGCAGCGACTACAGTGAAGGGATAAAAAAAAAACCACATAGTTGAACTTCCAAAATTTGGGATCGTGCGCTGTTCAGCACAAATATTCTTTCATATGCTTCAATGCCTATTACCAGTTCGCTGAGCGTTGTTGATTGATATGCTGTATTCTTCGCAAAACCAGGGCATCGAAACCTGAGGATTGCAAAGAATGGTGCCCCGGTTGATTTCGGTGAGAAATCGCGCCACCCGTCTCATCTTTCTCGTCACCATACCTGAAAAAGACACGACGGAAGGTTGAAACAAAATTATTCCGCTACATTTCTGGTACAATAAAGACGTACCCCATAGGTATTTTTAAAACGCAACTTCACTCAGTGAACTTGTTTCGCGACGATTTGACCTCGGAGCTGTACCTGGAGGAGCGGTCAGTCTGGTGTCGTCGTGCAAATGGCCCAAGAACTCCAGACAGCACACGCGATCCAGCAGGCGTTCGGGACACGCCTGCAGTCCAACCAACGCGGCACAGGCAGCCAACGCGTCTCCAGCCAGACGCCGCCACTCGTCGTTCGATAACGACAAGAGTCGATCAACCACCACCTCTCGCAGCGTGTCCATGTCCGCCGGCCGATAGTTGAATCGGGCTAGCGTCTCCACAATTTGTGCCAGCGTTGGAATATCAATGGTCACGGAGTTACCGTTGGTACACAACGCCGCCAGCCGATCCAGCATCTCAGGGACGAACAGCCGCATTTCGGACAAGATGTAGGCGGTGTGCCGTGACGCCCGATGGTCCAGGGTGGCCCCGTGTTCTCGGTACATTTCGCAGACCCCATGAAGGATGCTGTCACGATGCTCGCCCTTCACTTTAAAGAAGACGGACCGGACGAGTAGATTGAGCACGCCAATGTGACGGATTTCGTGGCGTCGTCGCAGGACGTCCCGCGCCAAGATGACGGCGGTGTCCTCTACGTGTGGCCTGCCGTTGCGGTGCATGGGATAAGCGGGCAGACCTAGTCCGATGTTGCCCACTTCCGCCACGGCGAAACTGGGCAGAGTGCGGTGCAGAAGTTCTACAAGGAGAGCCATTCGGCGAGGCTCCTGCTCCTCCCAACACTGGAGCAGGTATCGAGCGATGGTGGCCAGGTGTCGAGGCTCGGTGCCCAGTTGCTGATCTAGCACCTGGGCCATGAGCTGGCGGGAGAGAAGGCGGTCTAGCGAGCGACTGCGATGAATCATCTTGGATAGGCAGGCGGTGACACAGAGCAAGCACGACACGGCGGGAAGGAGGTCGGACAGTCGTGCCTCCACGCTGCGGCAGAAGCGCTCGAGGAGAACACGGGAACGGTTGGCGCCTTCCAATGTTACCTGTGAGAAAGATGAATGTGAAACAAATGGTCAATATGGAAATGGATTGTTGTATTGTAATATTTCAAATTTTCCATTAAAACAAGTTACTGTAGTAAACGTGCACTCTAATTGCAAATCAACCGCACCTGCGAGAAATACTTGAGCAACATGACGTCAAAGTGCTCGATGGAATCTTCTAGCAACCTCTCAAGTCGGTCGCGACACCTTGCCGGATATCCGACTCGGTGGAACACGTAATTGATGGCGACCACGTCCGCCGGCCGCCAGCACTCACCGCTCTCCAGCAGCTGCGCAGCCCTTTCCCGCACGCCTATAGTCAGCACCGGTGATCGCGGGATAACGTTTGCGAGGAAGGCGGCGCGAGACAGGTGCCAGACGGACAGCTCGTCCACTCGCCTAAGCAGGATTTCGGTGGCTGTGATGAGCAGCGACGACGCCACCGGACCTGAGAAACGCTGTAGCGTCTCCAGAATGTCGACCACAATTTCGGCCGGCACCTCATGCCTCCACTGACACAACAACGCAATCAGGTTCCTCTGGTAACCGCAGAGGGTAGCCCGCGGGAAGAAGTATCCGGACGATTGCAGGAGACGCGATACCAGTACCAAATTGTTAATAGTAGCAGCCAGGCCATTCCAACGTGCGTCCAGCAAACACACGGCCTGGGCCGTTAATACGAATCCGGGACGACGCATTAGGTTTCCTATCTCGCAGTAATCGACCAGACTGGCGAGATCAAATCTTTCATGTCGGTTCATGCATTCCACAAGAAGGGAGTGCATCACGGCGTCGTGCGGCTTCACGTGCATCTTGATAAGGCAGAGGGTGACCTGACTGAGCTGGGCATCATCGAGTGAATGCAACTGCGATCCTGCCTCGCGGTACAGCACATCAAAATCGGGACAGTGTCGGATCGTCCGATACAGCTCTCGCGCCTCAGCGTTGATGAAGGACTGGTTGGCTAGCAGCAATGGATTGCCGCGAATCGCCCACGGGAAGGCGGACAACTGACCCTCGAGAAGGCGAGACAACGCGCGCAAGGCAACCGTGACTCTCGTTGGTGTCCACTCCTCACTGGAACTGACTAGCTCCAGCACGTCGTCACAGGACGTCGCTTTGCCCACCTGACCCAGCCAGTCGCTCTGATGCCGGCGACTGTAGCAAACCCGAAGGGAGGCGTACCGAGTCCGGCAATAACTTGGAATTACCTGTCCAACCGTATAGTAGCTGTAGTAATGAAGCATTTGGGCGGTGACGCCTGACGGCGAAATTCCCCTGGTCCATGCCGGAGCGAGTCTGGCAACACGCCTCCAAATGACGCTGGGCATGGTCGGATCGCGCTCATTAGGTGTCCAAGCCTCATCAGTCCTCACTAAAATACCCTTCCTCTAGGAACTTACATGGAAAATTGCTTTAATTCTGGCGAAAATTCAAGCACAAATTGGTTGAAAACGTGTGCCTTCCCTTTTTCCATTTACCGCCCCAAAGAGCAGGCGACCGGAAGTGCTATGCCGGAAGTAACCACGATTCGCGGGCACAAGTTGAAATATTGATATATCGATATTGACTATCGATAATTTACAAAAAGTGCCCATCTCTTGAGTTGAAGTCCGCGTGTTTGGAAATTTGCAAATATTATCTTCGTCTAAGAATGCCGCCGATTGATCGATGGAGAATCTCTGGACCAGAGACTAGTCAGAGTCTTGCCAAATTTCTGGATGACTCGACCACCAAGACTCCAGATATTATACGAAAGGGGAAACGTTTGGACGGACGCTTACCCGAAGACAACCGCCCACTATGTAAGTACGCTGTAATTATTCCATGGTACTCCCCTCGTCATTCGCGTCTAGTTTAACTGATTTAGACATAAAAATGGGGGTTGTGCCCGGGACAGACCGGGCGATAACTCTTCAAGTATTTAAAATGAAAATATTAAACTAGAAAACTGAACTGACGCTACAGATAAGACAATGACGATTCACACCAAACACCGGCCTTTACCACATCCGCATCACATCCACATCTCCCGTGGAAAATTAATATTTATATTTATAATTACCCAAGGTAGACAGTACCGGTTTCACGCAACACCACTTGCGATCGTCAGCTGTCTTTAGGATGATTGGAAATGAAATTTTGAAAATAAAATAAAACTAGAGCACCTCGGACATGAGCGCACGCACTGAAAATGTGCGACCAAATCAGAGGACTGCGAAATTATAAAAGAAAGTCAAAACGTAAAGTAAACGTAGAGACACACACAGGCAAAGGGGGACGGGGAAAAGAGGTGAAATCGTCATCGAAAACATCTGGTCAGTTAAATTTCATTCATTTTCCATCATCCTAAAGACAGCTGATGATCGCAAGTGGTGTTGCGTGAAACCGGTACTGCCTACCTTGGGTAATTATAAATGTAAATATTAATTTTCCACTGGAGATGTGGATGTGGTAAAAGTTTTTGATGTGAATCGTCATTGTCCTATCTGAAGCGTCAGTTCCCACGGTTTTCTAGTTTAATTTTTTGTTTTAAATAATAGTTTATATTATTATATTAGATGAGTTATCGCCAACTATCGTTCGTCTTTATCGTCCGGTCTGTCCCGGGCACAACCCCCATTTTTATGAATATAAACCCCAGACGATCTTCTTCCCTTGCTGTGGCGGAGTTAAGGGGCATGCCTGTCTCTGCCTGCATGAAATTTTTGTTATCTGATTTAGATTTAGATATAATTATTGCCGCGCCGTGGCATTATGGCGATTTCCGGAAGTTTTGATTAGTGAAGTTTGGAGCAGGCTGGCCACACGCGTACAGCCCGCTGCCTGGATTTAAAGGTGGAGAGGGAGGGAGATAGCACTAGTTCCTGAGGGAGGCTGTTCCAGTCGATTATACTTACAGGAAGGAGAATTTTGCGTAGTTGCTCTTTGCATAAATTGATTCGAGTTTGAGGTGGTGACCTCTTCCCTGAAAGGGTGTCGGTGGCAGAGAGGTAGCGCGTTCGCCTCTTAGCCCGTGATCGCGGTTTCGATTCCGGGCGAGAAAAATTCGTAACGCGCCTTCCTTCGGAATGGAAGTAAAGCCGTGGGACCCGTGCCTGTACGATGTCAGGTACACGTTAAAGATCCCTACCTGGGTAGCTTATACTAAGCCTGGGCTAGGCAAAATTACCAGGTCACCTCCTGGGGGGGCTTTGAGCGGTTAAATCAGGCGGTATACCCCTTAACAAATAATAATGAAAAAGACCTCTTCCCTGCCTTTTGGCCAGGGAAAGATGACGTAACTGCTTAAAGCTCAACAATGTTGTGCTTGACATCACCTGCCAATAGTTTCTGTGACATTTGTCCGAGCCACTGCGATTGTAATTCTTAATAAACAACTGTGGGTTCAACTTATCACAGTCCAAATGTTTGAAGCAGAAGACTAACCGTCCCTTTTATTGCAGGCCTCAAAGTTGGAGTCATCAATGAAGCGAAGGGTTCAAGTTACATTGAATCGGGACAGACGAAAGTGATCTGTGCTGTGTAAGTAAAGATGATCGCGTTTTACTACAAGGACTGGTTACACGAAATACCGAAATACACGAAATAATCAAGCAAGTAATTTTAAATCTGTCTTCTGCTATTTTCAGCTACGGTCCTCGCGAAATCGCCAAACGTTTGGACTTTCGAATCGAAGGTCAAATCTACTGCGAGTTTAAGTACGCTCCGTTCGCCTGTCGCCAGAGAAGGCAGTATCAGCAAGACGGCGAGGAACAGGAGTTATCGCGAATACTGAAGGAAGCCTTGGAACCGGCAGTTTGCCTGGTATTTAGTGTGCCGAAAATGTTCTAGGATCCCGTAAAAACTCGAAATGCAGTTTATAAGAACGCATGTCATCGTTCTTTGATGCGCCACTAAATTATTTATCTATCGAACATGTCACAGCACACGAAAGCATTGATCCGTGAAACTGTTTTCACAAACCTATTTTCTTTTTCAGTTCAAATTTCCAAAAGCACAGGTCGATGTGTTTGTTACAGTTCTGGACGATGACGGAAGCGGTTAGCTTTTCAATTTTGTCCTCATTTATATCTGTTATATTTAAACGCGACATAAGTAAAATGTTCTTGTTGTCCTTAATTCAGCCTTTTCTTCTGCGATAACTGCCGCCGGTGCCGCACTTGCCAATGCCGGCATTCCGATGTACGATCTCCTGATTGGTTGCAGTCTGGTGAGATATTTGGCTAGTTTTCAATGTCTTGAAATGATGTGATTGTTCGAGAAAACTTTAAAATTTTTTATGAAGCTAGCAAAGTTCGCACACCTTATTTAAAATATTTAATTGTAAAATTATATTTTACTCCTTTTATTTCGCAAATTGATTGCTGCCACAATCACTTCAGTCACTAAATAAATCGTGTTGATGGTTACGTTGTCAATTTCCTTCCGCAGCACTGTTACGAAGACAAACTGCTGCTGGATCCGACTAACGCTGAGGAAAGCGAGCGGCCGGCACTGGTGGAACTCGCCCAGTCCTCCCTTGTCGGCCACGGCAACGTGGTGGTCGGAATGCTGTCCTCCTTCCAGCAAGTCACCTGTCTGGTGAACGACGGAGCGCTCGAGAAACACACTGTCCTGCAGGTATACTTATCGTACTGCATACTAATTGAAATAACTAGTCTAGTATATCGACAGTTTTTAGACTGAACATTGCTGGGGTACCGTGGATTCGCCACAAGCATTTAGTAGTGCATTTTATTCTATTTACCATAAAAACGATAAAAACATTTTCACCATGACGGGCTTGAAAAAAGCGGTTGCGCTTTGCTCACTAGAGACGATTAAATGCTGGGAACTTTTTCTCGACTTTTAGTTTGAGTTTCACACTCGTATATTCCGATGTTTTTCAGGCAGTCAAAGCCTTAATTGACAACTGCTATCAACTGAATCCGGTGATTCAAAAGATTCTAATTTCGAGCTGGACGCAAGAAGAGAAAAAGATGAACACCACCTAGCCTTTCCCGACAGAGACAATGTAAAGGTGTGATTTGTTTATATTTTGTTAATAAAGCGATTTGAGTTGACAATGTATGACTGTTTGTTTATAACAAAAAAGAAAGTGCGATACATAAAAAATAACGACGGTCTTTTTTGAAATTGAGAGAGGAAGGGGGGGGTTGTTACAAAATACATATTTTTGTAATTGCAACGCCGTCGACATCCTCAGTCGTTACATTTATATAAAAAATAATTGACAAACGATAATTCACCAAATTTACTCGGGATTAAAACTTGAAGATTGCCTCGCTCATTGGATGCAGACATGAATGCTTTGGGAAAATGTTTTTCAATTTATCGTTGGGAACACATACTCAATGCGACCTTAATAAGTAGGCCAACTAGTTCATAAGGTTGAATCAGATATGGGCGAGTCGCCCAACGATCTAGGTCTGTCCTAGGAACAACTGAAAACCACTCCTCTTACTTCTTAAAGTGGCATTAGAATAAATAAAATAATGATTTTTCTGTTTGATCTGCACAGATGGCGAGAGATAATAAATAAGAATAACTTAAAATTCAGTTCAACTGTCTCAAACAAATGACATCCGAGATTAGTAGAAATACCAGACCGTTCATGAAATCGACAACACCGCCTAGTCTATAAATCTGCGAATCTTTTTAGTAATTAGTCCGCAACATTGTGACTGTTCTAAGCGCTAAAATTTTGATATCTCGTATCGGATATTAACAGACAAATCCAAATGTAAAATGAACCAACTAGTGCAACTGTCATTGTACTAACAACAAGGCTTGTATTAGAATTGGGAAATACGGACAGTTAGCTATCCAACTTTTGATACACAGTGACATCGTCTAGTGCTACTACTTCTGTTGCTTATCAAAACAAATTCAGATTAATTATTGCATTTTAAATTACCCGCAGTTGACAGCGAGGGCAATATGGTGTAATCAAAACTTGGTCGCTACTCTACATTTGTGGATTTTTTTATCGGCCAACTAGTTACATAGCCAAGAGTGCACAAAAACTAAAAATACACGTTGGAACATGTTGCTACACAATACTTAGAAAAGCTAGTTTCAAGTAGGGTGTAGACTGGAGAATTGCTCAGATTGATTCGACTTGCACTAACGAGCGTTTGCTACACTGTAGCATTCTCTCCACAAAGGTGCACATGTGCTGCAATCTAACTTGGGCACTTCGCATACAACTCTACCCATAATTTTTATATGTAATCGACATTTTCGTATCAAAGACGTGAAAATTTACTAGACGACAAAAACTGCAATTTGTGCTTTTTAACTAATTCGATGACACCTTGACAAAATCGTGTCGACAATCGCCCAATTATTAAGTTAGAGAAATTTATCGTAGTAATTTCTCAATTATCAAAATCCAGAAGATCTTTTGGCTCAAATTGTCGACGTCTCCTTACAATCTGTGAGCAGATCGTTTGGACCATATGATTTCTTTAATGCATCGTTACAGGCTGCGCTCGACGGTACCGGATTGTAACTAGTTTGGAATTGTTAACGTCACCCCGGACACTGAAACCAACCTCGGTTCCAGCTCGCTTAATTACAAAAGTTATCGCAATGGAAAGTGTCAATTGTGTTTGCCATCGTGGTGTGAAAGATAAATATTTCACTCAGTGGCGAACCGCCAATTGACAGAGTTGAAAAAGAGATTTTCTTGTAGGCCCCATCTACTAACCTGGCTGCCATCTTATGAGTAAATATGACGAAAGGAGAATGCGCAGTCGAATTTGCGAGAACTGTCGAACTTAGAACATACTACCCCGTTGGTCAATCCTGCCACACACATCAAACAGCAACATTGAGATCTTTTAAATGCGACTGGATGCCTCCGCCTGTTAGTCGAAAGTAGAGTTAAATTAAAATGGCTCTGCGCCAGCATGGGATCAAATACAACTAAACTAGAACAATCCTGCCAGGTCTCCGCCCGTGCACTCTAGAATAAAGACCAAGGCACTGCGGACACCAGCGTTTTACATTTTAAAAAACCTAAGCCAAGACCCTAGCCGACCAAACGGGAATATTTAAAATAATCTGGAAACGGTATTTAATTTTTTTTTAAATTAAAATTTTAAGAACACAAAAAAATTGTCAAAATTGCGCTTTTCTTAGGACAAACTGGACCAATATCCAAGCAGACCGATAAATCTCATTAGTTAAGCTTTGCATCGGATTGAGCAATAAGAGCGTAGATCTAAAATCTTTTCTTCAACTTAAGACAAATTTATGAACTATAACATCATCAAGTGGAAGAGTTTTTGCAAGAATAGTCGGTAATGTGCCAATAGGTAATTATTTTCCGTATTTGGGAAGTGGGCGCAGTGCCACGGCCCTCAACCTAGATGGCTCAATCGTCGCGCGAGACATCATATTACTCTATTTACAACAAAAATAGCTAAAATCAGCCGGGTGCCGTTCACGGTGCGCACCAACGATAATGTACAGCATCTCTACAGCTTGACAAATATATAAACAAATATAGAGTAACCGATCGTCATGTTGTTTCAAATGCGAAACTCTTGGGTTTACTAGTGATGAACAGGTGAGTGGTGGTGGTGAAGTGCGAGGAACAACATAATAATGACGAATGAAAATAAAAAATAAAATGTACAACAAAAATCTTCGTTACGCACTCGCGAAAACAGCTCAAAGTTGAAAATAAACATGGTTAATAATCTTAGCAGTAGATAAGCTAAGATGGTTGGTACGAGCGTTGAACAAAAAATTATTCATAAAAAAATAAAAGACTGGCTCTCAAATAAACAAATGACCGGGTAATGAAATATATTCGTAGTGTCGTTTGGAGTGGGGAGTTTCTCGATGCGTAATTGCCCGCTCTTACCCGCCGGCGGAAACGGCACAGGTGGGAGCAAATATCCGCAGCGTAACGATTAGTGCTGGCTGTGTTTGCCTCGCAGTCGCATCCATGGGCACGACGCGAAGAGACCCGATCGCGACGCGATTCATCCCACCAGCGAGTGGATGGGTGGGTGGGGTCCTGCCGGTTACCCTGTTAATTAGTGAAGATTTTTCCCTTGACGTGATAGAAAAAGTCACGAAGATAGCCGATGTAGTCGTGCCACTGGCGAATCGCGATCAAAATCGCGATTATGAACACCGTCGTGGTCAGAATTCGAACTCTGAAAAATGGAAGAGAAAATGTTTTACTTTAAATTGTTAAAATTATTCGTTCCCTCATAGAGCGTCACAACATCAACAATATGAAATCAATAACATGTTCAACAAGAAACGAACCTCGTTTTGATGAAGGGCATGAGGATGTTGGATGCAGTAGCCACCAACAGAAGAACCACCTGGAGCACAGTCAGCACCACGTTAATCAGCTTCAGTACCAAAGCACGCGCATTGGAATTTTCGATGCTATCTAAATTAACTAGCTGCTGCTGTTCGTGTAGCTGATGCTCGATGCGAGAAATCTGAACAGAGAAAAACGAAACAAAAAATTAAATTATAATTGAAGGACTGATGCCAATGTGGCGTTGACGTCGCATAAGGAGTAGTAAAAAAACCGTTGATACGCACGTAATTATTACAATAAATAAATACCAGATTATCCAAGTAAAAAACGTACCCTGGTTTGATTGCTTTCCATCATTTCGTGAATGTCTCGGAGTCTCTCTTCGCTTTGATACTGGAGCTTTTCTTCCATGTCCGAGATACCCTGCTTGAGGTTCTCAATTTCGTTTTGATGAAGTTCGATCAAATCGTTCATCTGCTCTTCCAGCCTCTGAAACGGTTAAACGTAGACAAATTATCTAACAACCGTTAATCGAAAATTCACAACTAGTAGGCAGTGAAATACACACAATCCGAAATAATAACATGAAATGAACAAATCAAAATGCTTCATTTACCTCATAACGGTACCTTTCCTCTAATAACGATTGATTATAATAAGCAATTTCTTGGTTGATTTGAGTCTGAAAATTGTAATAAAATCATTAAAAATTGCAAACAAATGTGTATTTATAAAACTCTTTTGCAGTGCTGCTTATTAATATCGAAATCACTGTAGCTGCAAAATGAAATACCAGATTTTAAAAACAGACCCTAAATTAACAAGCTTTGATACATTTTTGGCAAGCCCTAAGCCCAACCAATGTACAATTCTCCAAACAGACTCCATCTTACCTTCAAGGTGTCCACGTCCTCCTGGAAGCGTTGATGCTCGTCGCGCCTCTCCTGCACCTCCTGCAGGAAGCTGTCTAAGGGCACATAGGCTTGGGGCACAATTGGTAGCGTCATGCCGGTGCCGGGCAGCGACGAGCTGAGCGTGGTGGTGGCACTGGCCGCCACTGCCGACACGCCCATGCTACCGACGCCCGGTATGACCGAGGCGGCGGCAGCAGCAGCAGCGGCGGCATTGAGAGGGTGTGGCATGTTGCGCGGACTGGACATAGTGCCGGTGCCGGCCGTCGGACCGGATCCGGAAGTCACGCTCGAGCACTCGTCGTCCGACGTATACTTGGTGCTATCAGGGAAAGGATAAACACGATTAACAGAAAGATAATAGTCATAAAGTTAGCCAAATGTTTAGCAAAGTTCTGAAGAAAAATCTTTGTCCTTGTTGAGCATTTAGGTATTTCATAATCATAATAACAAAAGTTAGTTATTCAGATGTTTTTTTAAAAAATATTATGACCACCTTTGGACAAAATACCTCAATAAGTAGAATGAGGACGTTAACAGAAAATTTATAATAATTATCATGGCATTTCTTGGAATATTTTGTAGTTTGGCAGAACCGATCCAAGTGCTTTTGAAACGACTGATCGTTTAGCACAGTGCGTCAACAGAGTGACACATTTCTTAAACGACTTTTTGAGAAAGTGAATACATATCGTATTCACCTCACATAGTGCTTAAGCACCAAGAGGGGTATAGAAACGCTTGTAGTGCAGCGCCTACAGTGTTCGGGGGAAAAATGCAATATGGGCAAAATAAAGTCATTGCTTCAAGAAGCACAAAACGATTGGCCAATAAATCTATGTTTTCTAGGTTAACACCGTAACAGACAAAAGGAATTACTTGTGTGGGAATGTTGCACTATTGTGATGGTGATTCTTGTCGGTTCCCTCCTCTGCCGATCCGCTCTCGTCGCCCGCTTCTGCAACGAACCACTCTGCGTTAAAGAGTAACAACGGTGACGACTGTTAGACACACTGATGGACTGGTGAGCGAGACACACAACTTGTCATCGACACACCAAACACTGGTCACAACAACAAACAACGTGTACGTGCAAGGCGGGGAAAATGACGATTCCAAGCTTTCGAAGTTGATATAGTCAGTCGGTAACGCCATATTTTCCTATTGCTCTAGTATAAATATCAGTGCTTTAGATAAGGTTACGCAGCAACTCAAAGATAAGGGCAATTCGCAGAACTACGTTATCTCTCTAAAACACACAATTTCTGTGTAAAAATAAACGCTATTATTCTTATTTACACAATTCAACCTTATTTACTGATTTTTAACTGGACACGTTCAAAAGAAAGATACCGCTCCGAGTTATTTATGATGAAGTAGTTTCTTGCAAGATTTTTTATCAGTTATTCATGATTTTTAATCAACTTAAGATAATAGCAACAAGTTTTAAAAGCACGCAACAAATACTAGTTGGTTATAACAGAGTACACTTGACTTGTCATGCAAACAACAAACCGAACCGTTATTAGAGGCGGGAAACATCTTTAAACATTAATAACGAACGGACGTACAACGGGATTACAAAACGACATCTTAGTTCTGTACTCACTGGTAGTAGTCATGGTATTGATATTATCGGCGCTGCCAAATTTGTTCTTGATAAGATGTGCGAATTCTCGCGGTTTGGACATCACCGATCTGCAAAAAAGCCATACATACGCCGTTTAACCACTGCGCAGAGAATCAAACCAACCAAGTTAACTGGAGCATCCATCGAAATTACTAAATAAAGGTGCGGTATCATTTTTTAATAGCAAATATAGAAACATCCGTTAGCCTCGTTTAATAATGCGTGATAAAACAAGACATTTAAATTTCATATTAGTATATGTCACGAATAATATATCACTTTTAGTGCTGATGTTTTTCAGGCCTGTACAAACTCGAACCGACCAAATTTAGTTGTCATAAGAAAGTAGTAAAACAAAGGCGAGACACACATCAGCACATGTCACTTCAAGGCTGCTGAACGAAAAAGTAATATCGCTTTGGATGAGGCGTGGTCCATGACAAGATGTGAAAAGTGATTGATTGTTGTTTTTTTAAAATAAAATAATTATTGAAACGGTGAGTGAGCCCATGAAGTATATAAACGGTATCTACCTATCGCCACCTGTTTTCAAACATAACTACAAGTGAATAACGTGACTGTTGACAAAGAAATGCACTTGGGACATCAGCTTAAATTAGATGATCAATCCCTCATGTAGTACTAATTGCCACATCACTCACAAATGACAGCCAAAGTCTAAGTATCATATTTGGGCTGTTTCTATAGTTAACATTTCCACAAGAGCACAAATCCTTATCAGGCTCGTATTCGTAAAGCTAATTAAGTCTGATCTGTCGCCTGGACGACTGATAAAGATGACCAACAAATCAGTTGTCGGCTCTCATTTATCAATCTAAATTTTGAACTGTATTCAAGAGAAACAGATTGACCTGAAAAGTAATAAATTACAACCCTAGAAGAAACAAATTCAAATCCGCTTGAGCAATAACCGCTAAATTATAATGGCAACACACATTGTGATAACAACTTAGCAAAATAAGTTATATTGTGTGCAGATCCTAGAAGAAACAAATTGAAATCCGATTGAGCAATAACCGCTAAATTATAATGGCAACACCCTTTGTGAAAAATAAATTATATTGTGTGCAGACTCGATGAAACATACGTTCTTAATCAATTGATCCACCAAAACTCCATGAATTATTGCAAGCGAATAATTTAAGATTACCCAAGATCATTTTATGGCTAGTTTTCTTAAGAAAAAGAATAAACGAGTGAGCAGGTTGCTGGCTAGATCACTTACTTGAGGCCTTGACTAACGTCTCGCAACACCTCCTTGGGCTGTCGGTGGTGGCTGCTGAAGCCGTACATCTCTAACTCTTTGATGCGCTTGTCGTAGTTCTCCAGTTTCTTCTGCAACTGGAGGATGAGCTGGGCAGACTTCTGGTTCTTCTTCTCGAACACATTCTTGATCCGCTGCAGCTGCTGTTTGTCCGCGTTGCTAGCCAACTTGAGATACTCGTTCACATTGTCTGCAAACGCACGAAAACAAATGACTTATTAAACTATGTTTTTATAATAAAAAGGAAAGTACCACACGAAAGTACGACAACTGGGGATAAGGATAAGGCTCACACATGGCGACTATCGCTTACCGTCTCTGGCCTTCTGCTCCTGACTGATCATCTCCTTGGTGTGAGAGATCTTTTGATGGAAGCGATCGATGGCGGCACGGGTACGGTGCAGGTCGGGTGTGCCGGAACCAGAGTCTGCGTAGTCTTCCGGCCCAGGACCGCCCAGGTACTCCATACTGCTGCCGTTCGACAGGTTGGCTGTCGAATCCAGACTGGGCTGCGAGAAGCAAATTGAACATGGGGAAATAATTTAATTTATATAAAGTTTTTTATCCTAATTGACTGAATTGAAGCTTAAAATGAAATAGTATCCCGTTCCTTAATTCAGAGTAATAATATGTACTTATTTCCCAGGTATAGTATCAATTTGCACAATACTATGATGGTTTTGGCGAGACTCTTGGGTTAGATATCATTTAACACAGTGTTTACATTCTGTCCGGACTTACGAGCATATCTCCATCTTCGGCAATGCATGCCCCCGGAGGTGGCTGGTCCTCCTGGGAGCCGGAGTGCAGTGCTGGCCTGGAATGGGGAAGGGTGCCAGAGGAGGGTGTCCATCCGCCCCCGCCGCCTTGCTGGCCACTCGTCGCGCCGGTGGGGGTGGAGACGGACACCTCAGCCACCTGGCCCTTGCGCAGCGGGACGGGGCTGCGACGGCGACCGCGGATCAACGAATCGCTCTTCTTCCTGCGAAGGCAACCAACACAAACAGACTTAACAAGTGTTATTTTTGCGATTGTAAGTGTTGAAGTTGGGTACTCGCAACGACACTACGACATCACACAATGCCATTGTTTTAACGAATGTAAGATTTTTATTATCTGTCAATGCCTGAAATCCCGGTTAGATAAGGTCAAGTTTCCAAAATTCTACTCTCGAATGATATTGATTTGCAACTAAATGATTTAACGACGATAAATTAAACATTCGAAACGGAAAGTTATGTACTGATATTAATTTACAAACTTCAGAATCTGATCAGGCTGTCTGCAGGCTGCAGACACAAATGGTTGTCAAGACAGTTTAACGACAACGCAAAGAAAAACACGAAACTCGCGATTTTAACAATAATAAATGAGTACTTGGATTAGCACTGTAGTCGTTACAAGAGAAACAACTAAATCAACCACAGCTTGTTAAAAAAAATCTCCTAACTACAACCAAACTCCCAATCAGATAGGTTTAAAAAAAAACAGATATGGTTTGTGAAACAAAAACCATGACCGATCATGTGAAGAAATAAATTGTCTAGAGTGTGATAGTACAAAACTCAGAATTCTTTAAGAATCACTAGTGTACAGTCAAAAGCGAAAAAACGCGCTGAACGCACACACCACTGGATGTTACTAGTGTAGTAACGAACACAATTGAGCAGTGTTATTTGATGAAATGCCTCGTTGAGAGTAAGTGTAAGTGTGAATCGCACAATTCGTATAGGTGTGCGGAGGTTAGGACTGCTCCAAGCCAAACCTAAACACCTCCCAGCTGAGCAATCGCACGCAAGCCATTCCGCCAACGGAAATGATGAATAGGTGGCCGTCTATTTGTTGGTGAAAGGTGCGCAAAAACATGTGCGTTGAAACCCGAGGGGAGTTAGAGCTGCACTCACCTCCCCGGCAGGCTGAGATGGCGGCTTATCATGACGTAAGGCACCTGAGAAAAACAACAGCCATTAGACACATGCGAGCAGACAGGCACGCGAATTTTACCAAAGAACGAATGAGCCGGCCCTGCCTTTTGGACAATTTGTATGATTCTGGTGATTACATCTGTTCGAATCGCACAATGTGGGGGTTCCACTACAACAATGTACCGGGAACATTGTTGTAGTGGAAGCCCCATTCCGTGGTGATGTTTAGATGGAAACCAAAATGTTGCTGTTGCCAGAAGCTGTTTTCAAGCAACAAACGCTGTTGCGACAAAATAGGATAATTTCTATTTTCTCGCAACACAGTCTGCGCTCTTCCGCAGCGCTCTCATAAAAGAAAATGGTGGTCAGAATCGGCAATGGACCCGCGAAGGGGACAAAAAAGCACAGTTGAAGTGGAACGATGAACTATTAATATTTTAACTCATCAGTTAGCCGATTAAGTGGTGGAATGCTGGACGCAAACACGAAAGCTAGCTTGGGCTTTGGGTATCGAGAAGAAATTGCCGTGTACAGTCTACTACAATTGTAACTATCGAAACTCCATTGCGCAATTGTAATAAGGTGCTAGAAGAGCAATATTAGTAGATCTTTGCGATCAGATGGTCTATGACAATGACCCCTGTGGCAATAATAGCAGCACATCTTCTAGGTCCGAACTATCAGTGCCCCCCCCCCAAATTGAGAAATAATTAAGTAAATTCGAAATCTATTGCTATCTATTATCTATTGACAAAATGTTAGAATGTCGCGTGAATCTAGTGTTGCTTCGCGGACCAAGTGTAAATGGAACCGTTTCAAGAAGCATGCAACATTATGTTGCCAGCAACAAACATTGTTGCCTCGAAATTGTTCTGGGCAACAAAATGTTTAGGTGAAAATCCCACTTAACACAACGCAGTAGGTTCGATGAAACCCCATAAAAACAGCAATTCCGATATTTCTGCAAAGTCATACGAAATTCAAAAATTCCTCCTGGGACGAGAAGCAATTGGAAAAGAGCGCGACTTGAATGTCGTAACCATCTCATCACAACACTCGGTAACGCAACAATCCGTCCAATATCAATTAAGAGCGAACGGCTATTAAGGGATTTAGTAACTGTTCATAAATTTGATCAACAGAGAGACTGCGGGCTTAACTCGGTAGGAGCTGGCGGGGGCCGCCTTCATCGGAAGTTTTCAGAGCGAAGAATCCCAAATTTTGTGCGTGTTTCGATTGCCGTTTACGGCGCACGCAAATCTGCAATCAGTTAACAACGCAGTGGAACAAGAGTTCCATGCTATGTCAAAACGGATCAAATAATTCCGAGTATAAAAAATAAATATCACGCGTTGTTAATATTTCCAGAGTAGACATGGTGGCAATTTATTTTATTTCATTATAGTTCCGCGTCCAATGAAATTATGCAAAAGTTAGACGCTACCAACAGCAAGTTTAAATACTCAAGGATAAAATGTGGCATTTAACCAAACCAAATCGAATTATAATCGGGAAGTAATTTTAAGAAACTCTATTTGCTGTTTTTTGTTCGTCAGAAATAATGATCGTTTGAACTCCAAAATTGCGATTCTTCTCCGACGGTTTCGGACTATGGGGATAATTTCGAATTGCTGATTTAATACAGTACAGTACAATTTATCCGCTTGATTTTTTTAATCGGAAAATGGCCGTACATATTTGTAAATAAAGCAACAGCTGTCTAGCTTGCATATTTATATTGCTTGTGGGAGTTCAGAGAACGCGTCATATGTTTTCGAACGGGGTGACATTATTTGTATGGAGAGAATGAAAACGATGTTCGCCTTGCTAAATATATTAGTCGAACACAAACGAGATTCTGATCAGGGCATTGTTGGCCTCGACATCACTCCAGCTGCGGTCTACAAAGGTGTTCTTTTTTGTCTAAAAGATTCGCTCGCGAATAACCTTCAGAATTTTGGAATGCGAATGAATGTGCGTGCGAGGGAAAGGCGTAGACTAGAAACAATTGAAAAATCACAGCTGAGCACTGTTGGGAGCCGTCACGTTACAATAACAGGGTGACCAACTTGTTCACTGTAAGGGACTATTTGATAACACGACAATTTTAGAGCTTCGGAGATTTTAAGAATTCGCAGGGTACACAAAAATATAATCACAAGACCATAAATGGCAATAACGTTTCGCAAATGTTAACATCAAATCTTGACATCAACCCAACGTACAGAGTAGTTAAGCACAATTTATAAGCAGATAGCGTTATGATACTTTTGTTTAAAAATATTATAACCGATCGTAACCGAAGGGAAATTTATTCCCCCAATACGCCCGTACGCAACATTAACTTTCGAAACTGCAACGAAACTCAGAGAGGATGTCAACATAATAATTTGTCAAGTTCCGGTCAGAATATTTTCGTTTACAACCAATAGATACTTTTGAGCAATTTGCAGAACGAAGCGCTATCAACCACCAGAAGATACGGTTTACACGTCGCCACAACAAACACAAAGAAAAGCTTTTCCTCAGACCTTGACAGTCCCATCCAAACTGTGTCTGTAGCGAAGACTTCGGCGTCGCTCCGTGACGAAACGATTCAACGATTCCATAACTGGTGAACGCTACAATTTCGCGGCGGCGCCACCGGGCCCCACAGATAGAAAACACCTGCCACCAAAAATAAGTGTACGCCCAAATCGAACAGCTCCGTGATTCGGAGGACGACAAGAACGTCTCCGAACGGCAACAGCGATGACCACCGCCAACACCCGTGCCAGCTCGAAGGCCAATAAAACTGTGAGTCGACGGAACCCACCACCACGGATAACTTCTTGCACAATGACAGGGTACGCAGCCGGAACGATCAACTCTCACTGGCGGAACAATTGTTGATCGACGTCGGGATTGCATGTACTGACACGGCGCGCAATTTTGCGGACCAATGAACTTGATTGAACGACTTCACACGAACGCAAATAGATATCGATATTTTTTTTTAAACCCAGAAGAATTGAGTATGTATGAAAGAGTATGTAAAAAATGCATACATCTTAAGACCTTATCCGTAAAGCAGACATCGCTGTAAGATTACGCATACAGTATTTTCGCACACTTCAACTTTATTTACCCGCCGTTGGTTAGAAGCCAGGGTAGGGTTTCTCGACAAACTCCGCCAGCGAACAAAAATGTTCGTCGCCCTGTCATTGGCTGATTTGGTGA
>JAQGBY010000906.1:0-35134 GCA_034698785.1 Mycogona germanica
TGTACATGTATGTACATACGATTACAATTTAATGAATGTTTCATTCGCCAACTTCAGGAATTGGCCGCTATTTTTCATCCCCCTCGAGAAACCCGGCGGTGCAAGGAAGAGAAAAAAAAGCGATCCGCCTCGCTTCGTCATCCAAAATGGTTCTAGTCCTTGATCTTAGTCATGTGCAGTTAACCCGCCCATCTGTAATCGCATTCCAATCTTCATACATGCACCGGGGCCGGCCGCAACCGATCGTAACCTAAATACAGGGAATTGAATAGGCGCTGCATGCCCGTGGCCTACACTGCGGACGCTGGCGTCTTAAAATGAGACAACTTCCTTCACGGAGGATGTCGTTGCTTTTGGGATGTTAACTGGTGGATATCTTTTATCCTGTTAGTACAAGGTTATTGTGAGGATGGTGAGGACCGTCTGACAATCTGGAGTAGATGATTCGGAATTACCGAAACAGTGACACAATCACATACAAACTCTGAAAACCTGGATAGAGTTGTTGGCTCTCAGGATCTTACAAATACTTAATTCGAAAGAAGATGAGACAATTATCTCAGGGGTTAGAGGTGTCACGGCATGTCTTGGTTCGAAATCCCATCGGGGTGGAAGTTAATTATAATTAACGGTGTCTTATGAGGCGGATGGATCTGGTGCAGGCCCTGCTGGTTCGATTACGACAAAAGAAATTGTCCTTTCGCGAGAGAACATCCTCATGTATGATACAATGGATATATATATTTTTTAAAATAATATTTAAAAAATCAAATTACGTATTGATATTTTTTTATTTATCGATGACGTAATCATATTCTGCCACATTTACTGTACATGAGTTTGTGTGTGTGCGCTTGTCGGTTACAGTGCAAACGTACGGTACATTTTCTCACTATTTTCACGGTGTTGAAATTTTTTTACAATGTAATTGCGAAACATTTATTCGCCACAGGCTAATATTATGCATCTATATTTATCCTGGAAATATTATGCTCGCTCGAATGAGTAAAAACGTACAGGAGCTCCGTGTTTGTTCGCCGTTGAGCAAAGACAGATTTTCGCGGACGTGGTTTAATCTTGGGGGGGGGGGAAAAATCCCCGTCCATGATTATCGTTATTAGAGGAGCAGCATATCTGATGATGATAATAGTCCGCGGGATCTGTAGACCCTAAATGATTGGGTCTAGTTTCCGTGCGTTTTTTGATGGCTTCTGATTAGCGTATAATGTATCATAAATAGGCCGACGTGCCGAGCATATTTATAACGCATTTTCCACGCTTTTTCTTTCATTTTTACCTCATCAAGGAAGCAAGCTTGCCGAACTCGTTCTACACAGACTACGAGGTGACTCGAAACAAATTGAAGCTCCGTATCCAATATCCCACGATAAAATTGGGGGTGAGCGACAAGAAAATCGAGCGCGTTTTCGTCACTGCAAATAAAGTCTTCTAAATTTTAGTCAATCCATGTCGTTGTTAACAAATGCGAGATTACTTCATTCGATCGCAATTACTCACATAATCGAGTTAAAATATCTAAACTCGCTTTATTTAAATTGATCGAGGGACAGACTTCATATTGAATTCCTCAAATTGTTTCATTTATTCGATTTTAGAATACTGGTGAAAATGTGTCCCTTGCATAGTTTTGGAAGTCCGAGTATGAGTATTCAATATCCTGTATATAGAGTAATTCACTATTATTCGATCACCTGGGCTGCACTGTATTAAATACTGCGAAATGAACTCGGGTTCACATTGGATAATAAAAAATGTTTACCTGTAATTCCGACGTTTAACGGATGTACTGGATTGACTTGCGATCTCGTCATAGTATCCTAGTTACACTGAGAATTCTTCAGGTTTCTTAAGAAATTTCAATTGTAAATGAAATTTCTCAAGATTGCGGATGTTTCTTGAAATACAAATCGAACTCGAGTCATATTGAAAATTGAGCGCAATCTCTCAAAGCGCATTTAAATTCCTGCGCACAATTGAAATGGACGAATTGTCATTCGAGAGCGTCCGGACTTTCTCGTCGTAGCACGGACTTGCCGAATTAGTTCAAAGTCTAAACGCAGAGTGCGTTTAAGCATGCTTGGAACTCGAGGGGCTCGACCAATTTAAATAGGAGTTAAACCTGTAATACTCGTGATAAATAAATATTAAAAGTTCTCAGGAGCTCCGTCCTGTGCATTGTCTCGTGAGCGTCGTCTTCAGTGTAATTGTTTGGGGGTAAAATCACAACAGGATTTTTTGTACCCCTCATGGTGCTTAAGCTCTATGACGAGGAGCACAGTGTTTCCACCCAATTCCTCACCAGGGCCGACCTGGTAATTTTACCAAGCCTAGGCCACAGACCTAGGCCCAACCCACCAGGACCAACTTTCGCGCCGATCTCGTCTTGCCGACGAAGTTCTCTGTCGAGACGTAATGTCGGTGAGATCGGCCAGATGCGCATCGCTTTTTCGCCGCAAATCGTAATTAGAGGGCTCCCCTCGGTCCCTAGTGGCGAGTCCACGTGAGAAGAATTAGGCAAACGGTCGTAAATAAACTTTAATTTTCCCCAACCAGTTAATACCCTAATCGATTCTGGTTCGCCTATTGGCTGCCCGCGTTTCTATTTCGTGCGCGCGCGCTCTCACTGATTTCCCTTTGTACGCGGGAAGGAAAGGGATGAGGGGGTCACCTGTAGGGATTGGAAGGTGTAAATGAGGGTCCCAACCAGTAAGGTAGACCGAGCGAACCGGTAATTCTCCGTATCCTTTTCGCCTTTCCCCCGGCACGCTCCTTACGGAGATGTCCCCTCTATATATGCCGTTTTGATTAAAACCCGCTTTGGAGAGCGATCGGAGCAAATGAACGCTCATCCCCCAAATGAGAAATAAACACTTTTTTGCACACTTTGTTTAATGTTTATCTCCGAGGCTCTTAATTAACTTTTTAAACTGCCCGGACGATATCCCAGGTATATATACACGTATACGCTCTGTACGTGGTCGAAACCGTACGCCAGTAATGTTGTCGGCAGTATATTTTCCCGAAAACAAATTACGGCAGTTGCCAAACAAAATTTAATTGGCGATGAACTTTGACCGCATCTAGTTAGGTTAGACTGGCGGCGCCATCCAGGTGGGGGAAAAAACCCCTCGCAGATTCCTTGAATTTGAATCGACGCCGAGGAAACAAACCAACGACTAAGTACGACTCGTCGTAGCCCAGTTGATTTAGCGACTGACTGTGGTTCGGTGGTCCCGGGTTCGATTCCCGGCGCGGGCTCTCGAAAATTTCGATCCCCGGGTACTGGTCGTTCCCCTCGCAGAGTGCTTAAGCACCAAGAGAGGACGAAACGCCTGTAGTGCGGTAGTCACAGTTGATTGGGAACAAAAAATCTATATGACCTTGAAGTAGTTAGTTATCAGTAGGATAGAAGTGTTATAGCTAATGGCGGACTCGCGCCAAGTTTGGCGTCGTTTCTCAGATGTTAAAAAGCAAAAATGACCCAGTATGTCGCTACACTTAGGTTGTAGTCACTGCAACCTAGGTAATTTCCTGCCAGTACATTTTTGACAAGTCAAGTGAGTTAAGAAAAATTATCTTTAGACTTTTTATTTTTATCTTTCGTTTTTTGTGACTACGGTAAATAATTATTATTAAGAGATAAAATTCAGAGTGCACGCATAGGAATATTCTCTCACTTAATTTTTTCTAATTTCAAGACACCGGCTGAAAAATGACATTTCAAAAAAGTCGTGTAGCTCTTAATGTGGATCTGCGATACAAAAACTAATCAAAGCTTCTCCACGTTGCTAGTCCCCCCATCTTATACACAGATTCGATGTTGGTTTTTGGAGCCGCGGCTGATTACGTCATTCGTGGTCTGAGTCACGTCTCGTGGACAGGATTTGTAACCTGGCCGCGTCGAGGCAACAGAAACAAAACGTCGTGTACGGGTTTTTTTTTATACCCCCACAGCACAGTCACAGGCGCACCACCTCTCATGCAGCGAGGTTGCGAGCAAGCCATAAACAAGGTGTAAAACAGAGAAGAGCCTAGTTATCTTCATCTTTCTCTGGGGAAATGCCATCTTCTCTCACCTTCCCACCCCCCACCACATCCCCCTCCACCTCCAACTCTACCTCCCCCTCCCCTCAATCTCACTCTCCTCTCACTAACGATATTCTATATAGACCCAGAGATGCGGTGTTTGTGTGTGGGTGTGCACGTATGGCTTGAGGGACGTGGCAGGCATTGACACGACTGCAGCGATCCCAGCGGGACATCACGGCGACACATATGACGTCGTTCAATCGGTGACGGCGATAATAGATTTATGAGGCGCGAAAGATCCTGGCGTCTCCTCGCTGGTTCTCACCGCGAATCAGAAAGACGAGAAATGTTTGGATACAATTTTTGAGTAGTTTTAGATGTCTTATATAATTTAATTTCTTCTAGTTTGTTTTTCTCTTTTACTGAATCTCCAGTTTTCTTTCTTTCTGCCTCCTCCTCCTTCCTGAGTGTTTCTCCAATTGAGACTACAAGAAGTCCTAATTTAACACAGAATCTTGACGATTTAGGATGGTTTTGAAAATGTATCATATACCTGAAAATATGCTCCTTTTTGTTGTTTACGTAAAAAACAGTTGCGCTTACATAGTTGTGAATTGCATAAGTAATGGGCAATCGACAAGCGCCACCGGCAAGGCATAAAATTAGTAGTGAAAAATTTGAAAATTGAAATTTGAGTCTTGGAATTTTAAAAAGGATACTGTTATCTTAATGATCACCAAATTTCTTAATAAGCGGACTGCTTTTGACCGACTTATTAAAAATAATAAAAGGAATCCATAGTTTCAGGTTCACCCTGTAAAACGGAAATTTATTTTCAATAACGATTTAGTGAAAGTGATTAGGGATTTAGCGGAGACGGCTTTAGTGGGTTCGTCAACGTTCCCAGGTACATGTGCTTCCGAGTTTGTAATGTATACATTAATACTTCAGCCTATTTTTCAGGACTACTCGTACTAAACAGTTCTAGTTTTGAAAAATAATTAAAGTCGCTCTTGATGCGTTTTCTTTTTTTAATTTACTGTGGTGTATATCACTACAGGAGGTTCTGTACCCCTCTCGGTGATTATACACTATGTCCCAGACAGAGTCCCATTGTTACAAGTACCCCGGGATCGAACCCGAGATTATCGAGCCACAGTCAGTCGCTAAACCAAATGGGCAACGACGAGTCGAGTTGTGCACTCAATTTGTTTATCTGCGATATTTTTGCTATCGTATAATGAATCGTCCAAGTTCAACAGTGAATCGATGGTTGTGATACCCATCATTTATTTCTTCTCTTTGCAATATAGATGTTGTACAGTGTTTAACTTGTATTAGGCTAACGGAGCTCTCATGAATTCCAAAAGCTATATTTCTACATGTATCGTTTTCTGAGTCTGCAACTGATAAATATGATAATGTTAACTTTTTTTTGACAGACTACGATTCGAATATTGTTTTTTAAACATCTGCTAATACATATTTATTATACGTGGAAGCTGAATCGATAAGCGCAAGGGCTCGCATATCTCAGACATTTTTCTCATGCCCACATTACCCACATAAAAAAAAGTCAGGAAAAGTATTATCATAAAAAAAAACATTTTAAAGAGCTCCGTCTTTGGGGCAAATGATGCTGTGAGCTAAAAGTCAAAAAAATTCAAAGGCGCTAACGTATTTAGAACAAAATTAAACGAATTTTGTAAAATGCTTCGAAATAAATAGAAATCATTACGAATGTCCTAACTAAAAAAATGTATCTAGCTAATATTGACTTCGCCCATGCTCTTGTATTCATTTTCAAGGCTACCAGAATAAATTGCAAACTTTGGTTGTTCAAAGAGTTAGTTATCGACATAAAAATTCAATCAAAAAAATTTCAAAATGGTATTTCGACCATTTCATTGTAGCCAACTGAACAATGAACTTTTTTAAGCAACAGTATAGGGAACATTTTTTCCATTACCAGTGCTGACATTGACAGTGTGTATAATGACAAGAGTTGGTGAGACGCCATCGCAATCGATATATATTTATTTTTCTTTCATTTTTTGCTTTAAAAGCTGGTTGGAGTTCATACCTTGTATTCTGCTATGACTTCTCAGTCTTCTTATACTTCTTCATCGACGAAACGCAAACTCCTTCGCCGAAAGAGAATTCCGTCTTACAAGTAGGTTACGGATGCATTTTTCTCATTAATGACCACTGGGGGGCCGCCACATGTCAGCAACATTAACGAAAAATTGCTTCTCTTGTGTACAGGTCGGTGTATTATGTGTGTGTTTGTATGTACGCATGTATACAGTAGTTCTTTGAAAGCGTTCTCTCGAGTGTGTACTACGCGTTTGCATCTTTTGGCGCAACATTCCGAGTTGCAATTTTTTCCTTCGTCTCCCCCAGTTAAAATTGTGCAATTCACGATTAAGTCTTGATAACGTTAGTCGAATGAGGAAGGAGATGAAGTCTCTTGAGACCTGCCGGAAACACCGAACTCTCTTCGGGGGTCTAAAGTGAAATTTGTCCAGAAAAATTAAGTTGAAGCACGATTTCGCCGTTAATTAGTCCAGTCATTATCTTGGACTTGTGACGTTCCATGCGGAGGTTCAAGACGTATATATAAGACTTTATATATGTTGTTCCGAGACTTCTAAATTTCGTTTCTTATCTTGCTTTCACGCCTCGCCATGCACTCAAGACGAAACATTGTCTTATTGGTTTGTCTTGCGCAGTTCCTATATGGCTCGAGTAAACTCAATGAATTGAGTGAACATTAGGTTCAAGTTAAATGATATTGGGTTAAATTCTGTTTCGACTGACGTTCAAGCAGATCAATAGACGCTTTTAGAATGTCAAGGCATGGCAGAAGAATAACGAATTCGTCTAAGAGTGCGTCTCGACTTTTCCGGTCTTATAGATGGACGCCAAGTCTCCAGAGGATTTTGTGCAGTTTGCTGCAACGTCGTGTGCCATCAAACTACGTCATCGGAGACGAAAGGCAGAACTAAGCGGGGCGAGGCATGATCGTTAGGAAGCCGCAGTTTTGTCGAGTGGAGCGGTGTATTCGCCAATCTCGAAAGACAAATACAAAAATAATCGGAGTGAGACAACGAGCTATTACAGACGCGCAATTCTGATGAGAGAAATTTGGCACAAGACGGAAATAACAAACAGAACCGAATTAGAAAATTTTTTAATGGCGATAATTATTATTGGGGTTATTTCTACTATGTGTGCCGATAATGTATCGCTATTTCGGAATTAAATATCGAGCACGGTATTAATTTGATCGTCCGCTTTCTATCAGATTGTGCACTTTCAAAAAAAATAATGTGGTTGTTGCTGTTTTGGATAAGAAATGTTCGTCGAGATTCTGCCGAACGGCCCCTGTCAACATCCAATACTGTAAGGGAAACCCCAAAATAAAATAATAATCGTAACGAAACGAAGTGGAGTGCATAGAAGATTAGACGAGGATAAGTTTCTGGTCTCTTATTAATGCGACGATTATCCATTTTGTGGCAAATGCTGTTGAGGCAAAAATTCTCTTTTCATCTCGCTTAGACAACTCCGAGTCGGTTTGCGTAACTCCATGAATTCAGCCGTCTTCAAAACAGCTTTTATTTTCTTTGTACGCAGCAATTGCGTCCGTTAAAAATTGGTCATTCGTTTTTTTCTTCTCTCTTTCTCGTAAACATCCTCTTGAGACCGGTTGGATAAACCTGAGAAGATTATTTCTAACGAAAAAATCGTAGCCCAGTCTGTATTGCTACTGGCTGTGGCTCGGCGGTCCCGGGTTCGATTCCCGGCGCGGGCTCTCGAAAGTTTCGATCCCGGGGTACTGGAGGTGCCCCTCGCATAGTGCCTGAGCACCATGAAGGGTACAAAACGCCTATAGTGCGGTTGACTACAGTTAATAAAAAATAATAATATTAAAAAAAACTAAAAAAAGTGCACAATCTGTTATAAAATTTAACAATTATGAAGTCATACAAGATGTTACTCAAATTTAAAAAACGACAAACAGCTTCATGTATATATTAAATAGTTTAATTAATATTCGATGAAAATGAAGCTTCAATACTTAATATCCGTTTCAAATTTAATGATGTATAGTTTCAAGAAATTAAAAATGATGTTATCATTAATAAAATATTCATAATAAATTTATAATGCAATAGGGGTTGTCTCCGGGACAGCACCGGACGAAAAAAGACTCTTCTATCTTTTTTTGATGTTATCATTGTTAATTTGGTCAACGGTCTGAGGAGGTCATCTCCCCGTGCGATCGCATCTTGCCTTTGCCTACTGACATGGCTGCGAGCTACGAGGCCGTTCCTAATGGATGACTAGCCAACCTAGGCGTCCGTATAATTGTATCCAGATGGTCGTGCTTCCTCTTCAATCCCCTCTCCCCACCCCCCACACACACACACGAGTTCGTTGCATAATTAAAACGTGTCATCAGGCCACCGCTACGTGTCAAATTTATATTAATTAATGTGGCATAAATAATTCGCGCCTGTCCTGTCCTGCCCGCCAAAACTGGGATGGAGAGAGAGAGAGAGAGAGTTTGGGGACTGACGGGACACCGGTGTCGTGGACACCCGACACGACGTCAAACCCAAACGACAAGAAACATTACCGCGAACCATGAAACGGGGTTACCACGTCCTGAAATGCCTCCATCCCCACCCCCTCCTCCGTCCACATACACACTACCAGTTTGTGTTTCCATCTTTTTCAGACGTAGTAACGTCATTCCCCTTACTTAATATGGGCTAAATACTTTGAACATCATGAAATTGATTACGTCACTCTCGCTCTCCACGCGAACGTAATATGAGACTTCCCTGTATAGCACGGGTGTATTGTGTGATTGCCTCCGTTCATCGACCGATAAAGTTGGGAGTCTTACAGAGTATTCCTTAATTTAGAGGTCTCTTCGTCGACGTCTTTTGAATGAGACGATGACTTTAACCGTTGCCTTGCGTCTCAGATTGGCTTAACGTATTCGCGTTTTAGTTTTACGGCGTGTCATCGAACCACCGAACTCGCGTCGCAGCATCGTAAAATCGACTCCGATAATTCCACTTTAGAGGCCTTCGACTTTCGAATTTCTGTGAAAATATGGTTAGAATTTTTTTTAAAGAAACGTTGCAACATTCGAGTGGCCGAAAATAAACCAATTGCATGTCAACACAACACGCAACTCGTTTGGATATTTATGAAAATCAAATTTAGCTTATGATCAGTCAGTACATTTTTTTATCAATATTAGAGCGCCCAATAAATTTCACACGTCGCCTCCGAGCATCACCTTTAGTGAATTTTATTTAAATTTTTTAAACAAGGAAAAAATTGTACACATGTACGATTTTAGTAAGAGCTTTAATACTTCGTTTACGAGTCGCCATTTTTTAAAAAAGGATTTGCTGCATTGTTTGCTGCCTGTTTGAACCTTTTGACGCGAAATACTGCTACATCACCTTCGCCTCTGATCATGTCGTGGAATTTCATTATTAGACTTCGGAGTTTACTAACAATGAATGTGTCAACTTTGTGTGGCCCCTGGTGACTGAGGTCACGAAATCCGAGCAAAGAGCTTTATCGGTCTTGAATGGTGCGCTCAACCAAACCACGCCTACCGAACTTCCAATTCACGACAGTATGAAGAGGTATAGATATAATCCTACCACAGAAAATTACAATCATCGCCTTAAAATATTTTGGGTATCGTAGAATTATAACTATAAATAAATATGTCGTCGGATATTATAAAATAAAGAAAGGGAAAAGCCCAGCAAAACCCAGCACACGACTTCGTTTCTTTTCACTATTTGTATCTTACAGAGTCTTGCCAAGATTTTGCCAAGCTTCTCCCTTTCTTTATCACGACAGCATGTTCTTCAATCTACAGAAGCGGCGCTGCCATCGCTATGTGCATAGAAAAGTGGGTTTCTTGATTAGCAAATTGATCGCAACGTCGCCAATATCTTCATTTGGATGCGAATGTCATCAAATTGATCGTTCAGGTTTTCATGGAGAACTCACGCACAATAAATAATAATGCCTTTTCTAATGGTTATTTTTTAAATAATTTTTAATTTCATTATTTTTACTTCTCTTTACAATAATCATACGTTTTTTCAGGCCCGAGAAAATTATAATTTGTCGTAACTATTTCTTTGTGCTTTGACATTCTGTTGCAGATCGTAACGGTTCCGGGTATATATTTCTTTTGACGTAATGTCCTGATGTTTGGGGTCGCGAATTGCTTAGCTGATTCGCAGCCCCGGATGATATATGGGAAACCCCGGCTTCCTACGAAAGCTGTTTTTTTAATTACCATTAACAATTACTCGTATTTTCGCATTTTTGTGTCTGGCGAAAATAAAGCAGACGAGGACTACAAATCTTCCGACACGTCTTGTAGGAGAAAAAAGAGCGACTAACAATTAACTCTCAAAACGATCGTTGGGCTATCTGTCGCATTATTTAAATATTATGTTATTTCGAATAATTTGATTAAAAAACATTTTTTACTTGTCATTTTCGAACATTTCATAAGCAACGTTTTTTATTTTTTGATCCGTTGCTTATGGAAAAAGTTTATTTTTTCGCTTGTTCTGTGCGGCTGATCCAAATACTTATTTATGCATCAGTTGGATCCTGTGTGCTGCAATTGTTTTCTGTTTCCTTCTCTATCTAAAAATTAACTACGCCATCCGTATATGTCTTTGATGGAAGATTTAAAATTTAGCTTAATGTCAAACTCTATTGCTGCAGGCCACTAAAATTGCACGTAAAATTGATACGCCAAAAGAATCTTAAAATTCTTAAAATGGCGGCAATATCTCAATACAGTGTACCAAATCTGTGTCTT
Source organism: Mycogona germanica (assembly GCA_034698785.1). Lineage (NCBI taxonomy): Eukaryota > Metazoa > Arthropoda > Diplopoda > Chordeumatida > Chordeumatidae > Mycogona > Mycogona germanica. The sequence goes on from JAQGBY010000906.1 coordinate 10,937, forward strand.
AAATTTAGACGGGGCTCGACAGTGCCCCGATTCACCGGAGCATCAAACAAAACTGTAGGACCAAATACGGATCTAGTGTCGACTGATTAGCCAACGTAATTGGTACTCGGATGTCCCACGCACTTCGTCGCCAGTGTTTGTCAAACTAACAGAAGCTGTTCTTTTTTTAATGTCTCACGGAAAACTTTCCAACTATTTTTTTTCCTCTCTGCTTCTTTCGATTTACCGATCTGGTAATTGCGTGAGGCCGCTTGAAGTTCTTTCCACAATAAAAACACAACAATTGGTGGCGACGCTCGGGTGTCAGCTTGCGACGACTGTGTACAGAGTAGAATGTCACACCGAAGTTATAAAGTCGAAACCCTCTGCCGCTTAAAAAACCCCACGAATGAATATAATGCGACTTTAAAGAAGTGTTGTATCATCACAAGAACAACAAAAAATGAGCGTCTGTTTTAAACAACTTGCTATTTGTGCCCAAAAAAAAACATGCTCATGCGGGGTTTCCTTTCGCAGTTTGGATTATCAATAGATGTCGCTCCTTTCGTTCACCTCTGCCACAAATTAGGGTATCAACAACTAGATTATAAATTTAAATTTTTATTATGTGTAAATATTATTTTTATTTTCACCACACCATTGATATGGCAAGAATCGATATGCCCATACGTATTATATGACTTTTTAAGAATAAAGCGACAGGATTCAAATTTCTATTGTGGTGACGTTTAATGCGCCACATGCGGCGACAATTAGAATCGAATGTGTATAGCAATGTGTTTGTACGACTCGTCGTAGCCCAGTTGGTTTAGCGACTGACTGTGGTTTCGACGGTCCCGGGTTCGATTCCCGACACGGGCACTCGGGCACAGTGCCTAAGCACCATGAGGGGGACGTAACGCCTGTAGTGCGGTTGACTACAGTTGATTGGAATTTAAAAAACACACATGATTTAATGCATACAGCTAATATGGGGAAATAATTTTTCGTTGAGTTTTGAGATCGTCATGTTTCTTAAGAACTCAGAAAATTTTGTAAGTGGGTCGATGGATGGAAACCTTTCTGGCAAAAATAAATCGTGAGGCTTGAAGTGGTAAGGATGCCGATTATAAAAATATTGGGCCGGGGACATGTATAAAAATACTGTACAATTTCACCGAACGAGAAATTTATTTCCAGTTCTGTGATTGTCTATTTGTGCCAAGTGCTGTAGAATCTTGCGCGAGCCTCTATTGTGTTCGCTCGATCTTCTGAAGAGTTCTGCGCTTCTATCTGGATTCGCAGAACGCCACTTGCCTGCCGTTTTCTTAATTGGTGAGTTGAGCGCGCGCGGCAATTAGGAGTTACGTGTTTTACCCTCAACGTCCTCCTCAGATCAGTCAGGAATCTTAAGATTTAGTACGAGTCTTGCCATGACATGAGTCGTTCACGAGCATCTTCAATTTTCGTTCATAAGATAAAACCTCGCAATCGGGGCTTCTCTGTTCGCTATTTATTCACGGATTATTAGTTTTATTTTATCCACTATTCACCAAATCACAGATAAAGATAAGGTATGTTTTAACAACAAATTCAGGGTACATAATAAGGTTATTGTTCAGTTGGCATACTAATTGGGTAAATATGTCACTCTAAATGTGCGAGGAGGCGGTGATTACTAGCTGACGTGAAAAATAATTTTTGCTTGAAGTGCGATAACAGCACGCACCCAAATTAAACCTGAGCTACCAAAATTACAATTGTCGTTGTTAAAACCTACCCCTGGAACAAAACAGAAAACGAAACATCAAAAATGTATATTGCATATATCAGAGCTGAACTATGGAAAACAATCCTTCTAAAAATGTTAGCATAAATGGTCAAGCAGTGCAGGACCTTAAGTGAAAGTTTAGGATGATCCAATTCATCTAAAAAATAGTTGCTCGGTTTCCGTAACAAGAAAACATCTCATGGAACTGAAGAAGTCACTTCTGACAGTGTCGGGAATATTTTGATTACGACGACCGGGGTCGAAGATCGTCTGCCACCTCCAAGATCGTCTGCCACCTCCAAGATCGTGTGCCACCTCCAAGATCGTAAGCGCTCCGGAGGATATTTATATGCCGGGAGAGGGCGCGAGCGGTTGATATCGAAATTATTGCAACGCCGTTTTCCACTCAGCTCTTCGTTTACTCCCCCGGGGCTCGTTCGATCCGAGCGCCGAGTCGGTTTCGACGAGGGCCGCCTCCTACAAGAACGGAGTTAGCATAGGACGACACCTACAGAAGAACCCCAAGAGATTACCATGGCCCGTGGCGGGGTCGGTCGCCATAATCTTGGGGCAATGCTGTACCCGTTCGACCGAAAAAATGATTACGCGTGCTTGAAAATTACAATCTGATAAATTGTATACAGTCCCCCCCCACCCTGCATCATTTATGTCTACACGTACAGTACGTGATGAGTTGAAATACTTGTGTATTCATTTCTTTAAGCATAAGAGTGAACGAGCACGGGACAGAGTCGTGGAAAATCGCCGACGAGCCGGCGAGGCTCCATAAATAAAAATAATAAACTGAATTTCGTCTTTTTCCATCGTCAAAGCCCAAAATGATTTAGGAACAATTTCGAGATCTTACATACAGGCATAATAACGTTTTCCGGATGCGTCTAGTTCTCCCTCATCAGTTGTATTTGTGGTGATTCTGCTGATACGGAATTCCGAATAATGACAACGGAAAATTGAAAATGCTTGAACAAAGTCGACATTTTACATATTTTTAGTGCGTGGTTATTTTAAGGCGCTGCCTGTAGTAGTCATCACTTAATTCATATGCCTTATTGTTATTAATTTCTTTGTTGCAATCAAACCAGATGGAGCTAAATTGGCAATTACAATAGTCATCATCACCATCCGATATAATTAAACACGCTCTGGCCGATACAACGGAAGTTCTCGTTGTACCATCGTTGTACCCAGGGTGCCATCTTCCAGATTGGAACCTCTTTTTCTTTTTCTTGCCATATGTGTGACGTCAGTGCGGCTGTGACGTCAGTGCGTCGACTCGAGAGTCACCTCTTATAAAAAATCTGTCGACTGACTTCTCGTGAATTCGATTTCTTTAAAATCACGGATTAAGTCCAGCCTTGTGATGGGTGTAACTCCTTACCTAAAATCATTTTCTCAATATAATAACTTATACTGTAGATAGAGTAGTTTAAATTGTGGTCCCTCGTAAACAGGCAATCACAATGTGCACATGTGCTTTCCATTAGATCAGTCATAAATTAACCCTCATATCGTGTTTATGTTTGTAGTCCATATTGTGTAATTAAACTTTATTAAGAACCTAGGGAGCTACTCGATTCATCGTAAATGTATCCTGACTGCTAGGGGTTAATCACAGTATCCGATACACGCTGTAATTTGATTCAATTCGAAAAATCGCGTTTATGTATCTTAGTATCTTCGAGACCTGTAAACATTTCCTAGCCTAGCACAGATCCGAAAAAATATTTTTTGTGACATAAATGATATTAAAAATAAATTGGAAATAATTATTTACATTTGATTTCGCATTCTATTCAAATTTTTTCTTCATTTCCATGCATTCACAGCAAGTGAAAGCATTCAAGTAAAACGCTTTCATTGTCTCCTCCCAATGAAACTCTACAAGAACAAGTAGCGTATCGATGCATAATCTGCAAATGTGGCTCAGACCAGAAACAGGAAGTACGAAATACAGCTTAAAGTGCTTCTCCTGATGACGCTGTTGGAATCATCGCGCAAGTTAACATCAGGCACTTTAGTTGGGCTAACGAAATTTCCGTCACTCCTTGTCGCTCGCATCAAAACTCACTCGATCCTCCCACTCAGATAAGGCAGGAAGGCACACACAAGAGCTGTGTATATAAAAATCCGTTATAGCTGGGGCCGTTTATCCGTAGCCTAGTCAACTTTGTAAATATTCAATAGATAAATTAGCAGTCACTTGATGTGCTTCCATTAGACGTTCATCCTATTTTTTACGTATTCAATAGCGAGGCAAGCAAGACGCATCGTCTATGCGGTACCCAGATGTGCTTAATAGTTATTCAGGTGGAAATGACGTACCTATGTACTGTGTGTTTGTATATATACATGTACCATGCCCTCCTCCCGCTCCCACTTCATCTCACCCCTCGCCGAACATCTGACGTCGCGATAACAATGCCTTTTTTATTTTGCCCCCTAATTTTTAGAGATAAACGTTGCGAGAGAGAGTACGGTATCTGTTCCTCGATTCGAATACCACCCCAGGCCACGGAAGGCCATTGAGTTCCCCATGGTAGGATTTGTACTGACGCGTCCTGTGACCTCCTCACGGACGTTCATATAACCAGCTGGTTAGTCCAGTTAGTTTCGCCAAATTAGTTTCTTACAAACTACATATACCCGTGTCTGTATCGTGCGTTAAAGAGTTGCGCCGATGAATTTGGTGTTTGAATTAGCAACCCTGAACAGAGTGCAATTACTCGTACAGAACCTGATCATTAAAAAGAATATCACAAATTAAATAATTAAATTCAAAAACAACCCATACAGATCCGTATATTACTCAATGTAACCAATATACCAGTATAGGCTATTGATTCTTGCTTCGTTAGAAGGACATTTAATCTTTCGGGTAACGTGGATTGGTTTAACTAATGAAGGTTGGTATTGGGTTCCTGGACATGGGAGTGGTGGGAGGATATGGTTTAAGGGGGGGAGGCCTCGGGAGGATTTCTACGGGTATGTGCGTCTAGGTAGGCACTCCTTAACCACTCTATTATCGCGCAGATTTTGCTTGGCGTTGTATGTTTTTTGAGCGGGAGTCGTTTTCCCAGTCCAAAGTTGCTCATAAAATTTAATTGGAAATGCTTTTATCTACGCCGGTTGCAGCTTATTGAGATGACAGTCGTAAAGCATATGATCTTTTTAACCTGCCTCGCTTTTATGACGCAATATACAATATATAGATAGATCTCTGGATGTGTATACACGTTGTACCCCGTATAGACCTATCGCCATACACTGTATACAGTACAGAGCCCAATCGATGATGCGCGCCTCTCTGTGGTAGTTTCACTCTCTATTTCTATATCCACTCTCTCTCGAGTGATCGCCATAGAACAGCGAGCACAAAAGGTGATCTAGTCGGTTTATTGACTGCCGCGGGCGGATTTGAGTCGCTTATCTATTGGTCACTCCACCCACCCCCCCACCCCGTCCCACCCCCACCCCCACCCGTATCTCCAGTCCCCTGCCTCCTTCCTATTGGCGTTCCTCTTAGGTTGTCAGCCTCCGACAATGTATATATACAAACAAGTATATCGAATCCCCGGATGTCACTTTAACGTGGAGTTTGTCAATTGATTCGTCGTTTGGATTACATCTGAACTTGACAGCCGAGATTCGACTCCGACTGAGTGCGGCGGATCAACCGGTAGATGCCGTTTCATGGGATGGCCATGGTATACAGTGTACGATGTAAATAAATAATGTATAGGTATAATAGTTGATTGGTCTGAGTCCCCCCCAAGTCGTAATCGAACGATGTTTTTAATAAGAAAGAATCGTAATAATCGACATGGTGACGTTGTTCCGAAACCATGTTTCATTATTTTGTCTGAAACACCAGCAGCATTTACGACAATCCTGCGCCGCAGCATCAGAGGTGCGCCAATTTAATGTACGTAATGATGATCACAGCAAAATTATGTAATAAACGAAAACATTCTCCATTAACTGAAGTTTCACTTTTCACTGAGGAGCAGTTTTGGCGACGTCAGCAAAATGGAATGCGTTATCATTTTAAACATGCACTTGTTTGGAAAAGATGCGAATAAAACGCCCTATTAACTGTAAAGCGCCGTTTCCGTTTGGGTGCTCTCCCTAATTCCCCCTCCCACCACCTCCCCCACCTCATTATACGAGGTTTATATAAACGGTCGGCATAAACTACACAAACACTCTTGGAGCGTTAAGATCCCCAGGTTGAACAAAAGGGCGTGTGTGTGTGTGTGCGTGCACCAACAGCCGTGAGAGACGATTGTGGTCCTCCTCATCGCCTCTCTCCTACCGTGGACTGGTGGTACCAAATGACCAAAACGTTTGGCCAGGATAGACCGCTATTGTTTGTTTGGTTTACTGACTACATAATGTCCAACTGATGGTTTCAAGACTAATTTTTTTAATGTAATATGGGTTTGAAGTTGAATCAAAGCCGATATTGAAGCTGAGATAATCGATGCTTTCTCTTGAGGATGCCCAACAATTCCATTGTGATAGGCATATGTATTATTTTTTGTCATTAGTAATTTTAAGAAGTCACTGATTTTTTTTAATCGTTTCCTAATCATTAACTTACTTGTAAGTAAAATTCTTTCTTTGAGTATACGGAGTGGTCCAACAAAGAAGGACGCCAAAATGTACATGTATATAAAATATTCCAGTGAAATGTTGACAAATTCAACTGCAACTTGACACATGTGTTAATGAATATCTTGTTTTCTAATTCGCCACTCATAGATTAATTTTGAGTGCCGCAAAATATCTCTTAGTATTTAAAATTGAATTGTGATGTCGTTTCTATCCATCAATGTGTTTGACGATTTTAAAGAGTTTCCTGGTCTAATATCGTTGAATAATTTGGTAAAAAAAAGTCCCAATTTTACCTTTTAGCATAAGAAAGTGTTAAGTTTTGATGACATTAGAAACGTAATTTTTTTCTCTAACACATATTTCCTACTTTTCTGCATCACAATGCAAGGTGGCCAGTATGAGGCTATAGATGTCTATGGCGCGGCTCACTCTTGCTCCCAACCTCCCCATTCATGCACCTGCTATTCTCAGTGACCGCAAAGAGATTTTCATCTTATAACCGCGTGCACCTTGTGACCAGAAATCCTTTGCAATTGACCATAATTTGTTAATCTTCAACCAAACATCTGTTGACCATCGCCCACTCGGCGGACGCGCGTAGCGTCATTATCCCGATCGCCACGAAGAAACGGAAATGACCGAACGAATACGCAATGCTAACAAGCTTTCCAAAAATGTTTAATAACAATTGTGCGCCTTCTCCACAACGAAAATTGCCGGAAAAATAGGATATAGAGTTTTCTCCTCTGTGTAGCATTTGAAATTAGAAAATGAAGTCACCCACACAACGCATACAATAAAATGTTGCGATCTTCGAAGGCGACAAATTGAGATCAATCAGATTTTTTTTTAAATGTTATGAAACCATCTTTTTTGTTTTTGAGTGTCTTGATATCAAACATCCGCCAGTGTCGCTACAATTATTATTATTGCCGCGGTCGCCATCTTGGAAGCCCGGAGCTAACGGCATAAACGAGAACAATTAGGGACATGTGTCAGGCGCCGATTACTCGTTAGGGGGGAAGAGCGGACATTAAGGGGGGAGAGAGTGGAGCAGAGATTTCCTGTGTTTATGAGCTGAGTGTGTTGTTTGTTGTAAGCGAGGAAATAAGAGCGGTCAGTTAGTTATAGATGTGAGCGGAGAAAATCTGTTTCCTTTTCGGCTTTAATAATTGTCATCGTTCGTGTTCGTGGGTGGTTGACCATGACCGATCCTAATATTTTAATAACCCAATGTGGTGGGTTTGTCACCCGCTCCGGTGCCACCAAAATTGCTCAGCTTGACCAAAAGAAACTATTTGTTTCATTAAGCTGGTTAGGTTAGGTCAAGCGAGTTGCTACATCCCTAATAGCATTATTAATAATTTGGAGTTTAGTTATTATTTTAAACAAGATCAAGTGAATGTGAATCTGCTTGTTTAGAATAATTATCTGAACCTCCTAAAACCTTTACTTAAAAACTTAGAACAAAATTGTGACAACACAAATTTTTTCTTTATTTTTAGGATGTAGATAAATTATTTTAAATTTATCTTTAATTTTGTTTTAATTTAATTTACCATTCGGCCTGTCCCGAATTCACCATTTAATATATATATCATCCAGACGTCCTAACTAAAACCCTCAGGAATATGACGACAGCCAAAAGTGAGCAATAACCAGCGTCAGCAGAGTTAGGGGACATGCCCGTGTCTGCTTACGTTGACCTTTCCCGCCTGCATTTCGGGAGGCATTGAGCCAAAATAAATGCAAATTGTCTTCATGGCGTATGTATACAGGCTGGTAATTTGTGAGAGGTATAGTGTAGAGTGTTGAGTAGCTCAGCTGGTAGAGCACTGGGTCGGAAATCCAGGGATCCGGCGTTCAACTCCCGGTCTGCACGGAACTCTATATTTTTCGAAATTACCAGTTCTAATTAAAATAATAGTAAAATATTATTATTATAAAAGCAAGCTCGCCACTCGGTTCGTCTCTTTCATTCGGCCTGTCCCGAATTCACCATTTAATATATTTAATTTACTGCTGATTATCAATAATTGATTAATTATTTGTGTATGATCAAGTTTATTTTCAGAGAAACTTGTAATTAAACCTAAAGACGCTCGGTCTTGTTAAAAATATTTTATGCGCGTTGCTCTCTCCAAAGTGTTTCGGCGAGGCAGCAGCGGTCCGCCTAAAAGAAAAGCGGTTTAGAGATTACTCAAATTAGAAGACGATGACAAAGCCACACGTGTGTGATTCTTGAGAGAAGTGCAGTGTCATAGCAATATGCTTTAAGCACGGGACTCGAGAGATATTCCTTTGCCTGACCGCATCGTCGCCAGGTCACACGCCCCCACTATGGTCGGTGTAGGAGGATGCGAGCCTGCACGCAATTTCGGGCTAACAGATTGGTCGCCAAAACATAATCAAGTCATTAGTGCCCGGCTGGGGGAAAAATGGCAAACTGATGCCTTTTCCGTTGTTAATTAATCATCAAATGGCGATTGAGGAAAACGGGCGCCGCCGGTGCCTCCTCTTTCTACGCAATACCGTAAACACAGGACCTGAGACCCAATGTCAACAGTTGTGGACACGAAGGTCTTAGAATGGGGTTTCTCGGCGAACGTTTTCACACTCGTCGCACATCATATGATTACCATAAGATAATTACATTTTTACCAATCTGTTCTGCAAACCCAGCCCAATTCCGAGTTTTCAAGAAGTCTATAATTTAATCTTAATTTGTGAGACACGTTCTCATCACTAACAAAATAATAGAAATAGGACGTCTGGATTATGTAAAATATAATGGAAATTGTGCCTGGGAGTTGCATCGTCAGTTCTCACGTTTTTTTAGTTTAGTTAATTCATATTTTAATAATATTTTACTATTATTTATTGTAAGAAGAGTTATCGCCAACTCTTGTTCGTCTTTTCTCGTCCGGCGCTGTCCCGGGCACAACTTTCATTTTATTGTATTCAAATAAGATATTTCATCTCTTTTTTTTCATTTCAGTAATCTGTTTGCGTGAAGCGCTTTTTAAATTCCAGTAACAAAATAATAAGATGCTTCGAATGTGCGCTTGTTGATTTTTTTCAAGTCCAGCTAAACCGCACAGCGATCGTCCCTTTTTTTCCTAAAACCACACCTGTTGTACAGCATTGCAGCCGAATAATGAGTGATTGCCTTCCAACTAGGGGCAGCAACGCGTTTGCTAATTTCGATCGCGTTAGCCTTTTCAGAATTTGCGAATTCATTCGTGATCGGGTGAAAATATCGAATAAAAAATCTCGACTAGACGAATAGCTCTCAGGAGGACATCGTTGGCTCCGTAAAATTCTTCTCTATTCCATTTGTTTGATGAGCAGTGAATAGCTCAATTTCCTTTGTCCGTCAACCATAATGGTCATGGAATTCGAATGTTTGCAATATGGAAAAAATCTAGGATTTTCTTCGGACTATATGCTGTAATTCTGTGTCATTTGTTGGCCTCATTTTATAGTCATGACTTTATTCAAGTTGTCCAATGCGGCCAATCCCCCACCTTGCAGTCGTGTAATTCTATTTTTAAAGAATATTTAAATTAAGTATAGCAGAAAATATGTTACATCCACATAATGCGCGGGTCTCATTTTACCTAGAAACCGTGCTGCGTAGAAAAACGTTTATGTGGACAGGTGTTTTCCGACTTCGTCTGTTTTGTCAAGTCCCTTCATGCACCCGCAACGAAATAGCAATTTACTTTTTTTGTTGTTATTGTGGAAATGAGTTGTAGCTCATCTTCTCCGCCGCCAGTTACTAATAATTTGAAACGTCACAGTCGACCAAATAATAAAATGAAAGCGGATGGTGGCGCCACCTGTGGGGGAACGGTAAACTCGTGAGTGTAGACAGCGCATGTTACAATACCAAATACATGCTTGCTTACTTATTGACATTTTCAAGTACCGATATTTGCTATTTCTCTTCCTTTCTTCCCCCCTTTCCTCTTCATCTCAAATTGGAATTTTCGACCGAGAAAATATTTGCCCAAAGATTCATTAAATGGAAAGAGTATGCGCATGCGCGAGATGGTGAGTTTGAACATTGCTGAATTTTGACATGCTGAGTTTGTTGAGTCAATATGTCCATGCTGCATGGATTCTCATTTGACTTGAACATCACATCACGTATGTCGATCATGTCTATTAAATTTTGAATATCAACTTTATATATTTTTCTAAGCTGTCAGTCTGAGTAACTATACTGGAACAACCCTTTTTTAATAAACAAAAATAACCGATATTTCGTAATCAACTGATATTGAAATACAAGGGAGAAAACGTCAACTCAGCAAAGATCTTGTTTCATAAGCATTCAACTTATATATATACTGTACGTCTTATTTCAATATTTTATCACCTTTACCTTGTCACGTTCCTTAATTATATTTTCTTTGTGCATTTAAATAAATCAGATGTTGTAAGTTGACTGTTTGTCATTAAGCAATCATCATAGGTAGATAGGCAGGTCAACGCATTTGATTTCTGCGAATCTTGTAAAATTTCTTATGAATTTAGTTATTATTCTTTTTTCGAAAATCACGATCATAAATCGTTGTATCATTCTTGACTATGTGAGAGATGACGCTGCTCAGGATGTCTATATTTGTCCCATGGTGTTGGGTCTTTTTTGGGTCTTGTTTGTGAGGGCGGACGAACCCGTGTAGGTTGTCAAGGTGAAAAGAAAAAGGATACACTAGAACGAGGGTCAACAGACTCTCGGCTAAATAGTGTTGCGGGGGCCAAAATAGTGTGATGGTTCATTCAGGCGTGTTACCGCGCGTCGCCTTTCGAGAGACTTTAGCGTTAAGCCTCTTACCTACCGGTAACACACCAATCCCGAGTTGAACGTCGTGTCAGAAAATAGACGAGCCGACGAAATGAAGGGTTAGAAACTAGAGACATTTTTTTTTAGATATTACAAATTTGAAGCGATGACACTTTACCGTTCAGGAATAGACACTTGTTTTAGTTTCAACTTTTCCAACGAATATTATCACACGAACGCCAGGTTATCCAATTTTATTCGTAACTAACTAACTCGACAGCGTCATTCGTTTGATGTGGAGACGCCACATTTTAATTTTCAGACGAATGGTTGATGTGTAGGATATTTTAAACGGCTAATTTATTTAGAAATATTGAAAATCGAGATCTGAAATTTCGTCGCTAGACAACTACTGTAAGGAACTATCTGCAGGTATAATTTCATTAAATTTCGTTATGCCGTTCGTAATTTAATCCCGAACCGACATTTTTAACTTATGATTTATAATATAAGATTTGTAAATATAAAAAGTCAACGAATATTATTTTTATTACGCTCGACGAATATTTTTTATGAACACTTAGTTGGCAAATTTTGATATATTGATATTAAATATTGATATCGTATGGTTCAATTTTTCTTTAAAATGAAATGGGATTTTGAAACATGATTATTGCCACCTCTGTATGAGATTGATGAAGTCCATCCATCCATCCAAACTCGAGTCGACTGACCATGAATTAATTTTAATCTGTCTCCAGTATTTGAAGAATTATCGTGACTGTTTCTTCCAATGAATTGTGGGTTTTTCTCAACTCGATTATTGTCACCTATCAATTTATTGAAGTTCCTCTAGACTTTAAAAAAGATTTATTCAAACTCGGGTCGCGGCGTCCCAGCTTCTGCATAATTCTTTGAGCAACGTTCCCTCGACGATTTGATTTTTGCTTTTCACGCTCGACAAGCCCATCCCCCCCACACACCCCTCACTCCCTGCATCGTGCCAAGCCACGCCCTCACTTCCGGCCACCCGTCCACCCAACCAGATCTCCCTCCCATTTATTTTATTTTTTCTTCTGTGATATCGTAATATATGGCGAACATTCGTCATGAAATGCAAAACATGATTATCGGGTTCAAGTCCGCCCTGTATTTCCGTTCGTTCAGATCGGGGCTGAGAGGGGGGGAGGGGGGAGGGGGTTGGGATCTCCGTAAACGCGAAAGCACTGCGCTGTGAGATCCGCAATATATTCATACAGTTTTTCGCAAGAACGTGTCGTTGTTTTGTAACAGGAGATCGACCCACGTTTATCCTTACTGATGATAAACTTCTTCCATTCACGAAACTCTAAGTTGGAGACAAGGGTTGTCGGATCGAGCAATCCCAAAAATGAAATAACAACGAGTTCCAGCTATACGACTGCGACTGCCGTTTAAAAAGCGGAAGTTGGATGAGCTCTGGTTCTGACGACAGAGTAATATTTTTAACTTATGTCTCTGTTATTCGCCTATTGTCATGCGCTTGCGTTGCATAAAGTTGTAGTAATTTTACAGGGTATGATCGACATTCTTTTTATGTATGAGAAGCATATTTGTTGTTGTGATTAAGTGTGACGTGAAAATTGAACATGGACAACACCTTATGAGCACTTCCACCAACTGGACGGTTTGAATCCTAGAATATTTAAGGATAGGCAGACAGGAATTTTATTTAATATTAATGAGGTTCTCACGTCCATCCCTCTCACCAGGATATATTTATGGCGAGCAACTAGTTTTCCCATCGGATACCAGATTGATGACGCTAATATTTGGAGCCTTCTAATTTTTTTTAAAGTTGAAACTCTTCACGAACATTCCGGCGCAAAGATGTTCTCTGGTGACAAAGTATCCGGTTTATTGTTGCACAGATATACAGGGGCCACATTTTGGTCTTTCAAATTTGATTCTCAATATCAGATGACGTCATCTGCGCATGCGCACAACCAGTGCTCGCAATTGGGGATTGTGCGCATGCGATTTGAGAGACGAAAATGTACCTCCAGATGTGAAATCTCACCTGACTTTGGTTTTTAGAGGGCACTTTAGTCTGCTGTTCAGATAGCGAAGCATTGTGATTGACCAATCCCAGCGCTGAGGAACTACATTCTGCTAACCTTTTGTCACTTCGCAGTAGTTCCATTTCTTTTTTGTTTAATGTTGTGTGTGTGTGTGGCTTGATTTCCAATCGCCAAATATATCCCGCTTATGCAAAGCAACACGCATCGCTGAAATACATACGGAGGCCGTCTACAGTACAATCATAACATAGAGTGTGTGTGTGTGCCCCACCAATTGTGAAGAGCACGGTTTTCACAGCGTGCGTTTTTCCACCCTATATTTGCTTACGAGTCACGCGAGACTCGTATATATATATATACAGGTGTATGTTCTGTATACATGTATATCTGAAGTGGATGGAGCTAGACTCTAGTCTGTATATGATGGTGGCGCTAGGTCGCACAACCGAGAACTGAAATATAGAAAAGCAGGACGACGATAGAAAAAAATTGTCGACGCCAAACTAGGTTTGAGCGATACGCAACGTTGCCAGTGAATAAATTTTTCAAACGTTTCGATGATTTCCGGTATAGATAACTCCTGGCATTTGTCAAGACGAAAAAACAAAAGCGAAGGAAAAAATATCACCCTGTTCGTAAGTACGGTATTGCGCCCCCCCCCTGCATATTATTCATGTGGGTTCGCTGTAACTCTCGGATAAACCGACCAGATTTTCATCTCCCACGAATGAGAGGCGCACTGGATTTGACTACACCATTTTCTAATGCTCTTTTTTAAAATTAAGCTGTGTCAGATTAAAAAAATTATTTTTTTAGACAGGTGCATGTATTTTTTCTTGAATTCGCTTATGTGTTTTCTGGAACTTTTTGTAACTTTAGAATATTGGAATCCTGACTAGACCAAAAATGCAGTGGTGATCGACATTGATAAAGCGATACTAGCGGCGATATTGGCACCATTTGTCCCACATTCGATTCTAGACCAAAGCACGGTAACAGCGCCATCTAAGGATAATTCTAAAATTGATTATTTCGAATTGGTCTGGGAATCGACTGCCTTTTTCTGTTGAGGAGGGTCCCAGGACAATATTTCAAAACGTAGTGTGTAGTGTTCAGAAATCCAGCTTTAAAAAAAAGTTGCTTGGAAACGAGAAAAAGTCTCAACAACGGAAGCGATGAAAAAAATATAGAAAAATTCATTGATTTGCAGCAGCTGTTGCGCGGAGTCCCGCTTCTACAAGTTAACCGACTGTATGAAAGTTTATTGCAGACGGTATACTGAATATACACACACTGTAGGTACGTTTTGGAATACTGTACTAGCTTGGAGAGAAAAAAGGAGGTAAGGTGCTAGTTCTCTTAATATCTTCAGCGTTTCGTGATAAAAAGATATTAGGGAAGGCGAGACCGTGCGATTTGCTTCCGGAGACCACGAATTGGTATGGGGAGATATCCAGACTAACCTACCAACGAATTTCCGGGATACCCACCCGTATCTGGAGAGAACGATTTGTGGGTAGGTGTTGGGTTCAATTCCCCGCCGAGATCTCCGGAATTTTTCGATCGGGAGAACAATTCCTATGCGCACCCCCTCCCTACCATTAGTAGTACATTGGAAAGAGATACTTTGTACTTCGTCGAAAATCGCTTCCCCAAACTAGTTTCAGATTAGCGTGGGGTTGGGGGAGTTACCCCAATTATTATTAGATTACCATACGATCGTAAGTATGTTCTCGTGAGTTGCGGCCGAACATCTTTTGACTCACTTGCTAACGTGTGATGCGCGGATAGTGGAACTGATAGGAAAATTAGTTTTCCTCGCCGGCGAATCTAATGCTTTCTTAAACGTTCCCCTCTATCTATGAGCGACACGAAATTATACGCACTTACAATTAAATTCAAATTTGAAAAATACTTTTAGCGGATTTTTCCATCAGACGAATTGGTGCGAGCGTGACGAGTTCTGCTTTCGCAGGCCTAGTTGGGGGTGCTCATATTTTGGTGATGGCGCCACGCTAAATGAAAAGTAATTCTCAAACACGACGTGACTGATGACGTAAATTGTGTTTTTTTTTTGCATTTTTTAGTATTCAAAATATTCGGCAACGTTCAACTCTGGAATGTTTTCTGTTTATTCGATTTCCTATATTGTGTGACTCGAGTTTTTCGTTTAACGATGACTTCAACCAGAGATGCTGCCCCTTGGAAAGGCCGTGGTTAGCAATCACTGTGAGCTGTAATGTAAGGAATTATTTGGAAAAGAACAACGAGAAATATTTTTCTTTACAAGCAGATTTTATGTGCTCGTTTCTTAGTTTTTACTTATCTAGCATTTTTATTTTCGAAATATCACAAAAATATATATGCTTGGGAATTTGAGTTTAAAAAAATGATTTGATTCGATATGGCCACATGATTTATTTAAAATGCTTCCGAGTTATCAGTTCCTTGGGTCGAGAGGTGAAAACAATCTAGCGTTAATGATTGCTTTCTTAATCTGTATGTTACGTGAATTCATTACGCGATTTCTCAGCATTCCAATTTCCGGTTTCGAGAGAACTCGACATTTGTAAAGCAGTTGACTTTTAATCTGAAAACGAATGCGCACTAATAATTACTTTATTTCACTGATTGCATGACATTAAACCCGTCGGGGCAATTCCAGACTTTGTTATCTGGCCCGTTCGTTCAGGCGACAAGGTTAAATGGGTCGAAACTAATGACCCGCGCTCGCGCCAACGATTTGTATGAATGCACGAATGTTAATTTCTGGTGTTATCGTCAAGTAATCTGGATTACATTGTGACGCCACCTAGTTCCAATGTTAGAACGGAACGAATCAAGTTTTTAAAAATAATTCTAGTCTCACCACGCACGTCATTGCAAATTTTATTCTAACTTCAGGTGAGATTTGATTGTACTGGAGAATAAAATGTTTGTCTAGGTGTTCCCTAATTTCTTGTATCGGTTGTCCCCATGCACAAGTGGCATGATCCAGTTGGTTTTGCCTCTCTATCCTTGCACATCTTTGTTAGGTGAGACTATAGGCGAAGGCATCTCTAGAAGAAAAACATTGTTTCGATGTGTTTCTTAAAGTCGCCAGAAGCAACATGAGCAGTTGTTATGTCCACCACGTGTTAAAGTGAGGGTTTTATATCTCCAATTTTGTGCTTAAGCAGAATAGCCAATGGCAGTGGAATATGGGATTGCAGGAGAATTTGAACCTAAGGATGCGGAACCAAGGGAGGCATTGGATTCAAAACCATAATCTGCATTGAAATCAACCTTTGTCGTTTATTCAGGGGTCATGACTCGCAGCATAATATTTTTAAGTGTGGGTATGGAGATACATAAGGTCCGGGGCATTTTTTTAAGGAAGGGCATGCGCCCACGCTGTAAATTGCCTGTAATTAATTCACTGAATTCGGCTGTTATTTTTTGTGTGTTTTTTGTTCAATATAATTTTTTCAAATTTGAATATCGCATTAGAGTCGCATTATGATGACGCCTAGCCTCAATTTTATTGTTTCTTACCAATATTGCAATACACAGTAGAATGACTTTGCAAGAATCTCATTCAAACAAGAATGACTCAACAAACATTGATATCAATAAACTGGTCTTTCAACCCAACCAAAATTATGTATGGGCTTTGTGTCTAAAAATTGACAATAACAACATTTTGACAAATAATGAGCAAGATATAAATACGTAATACTCGTTTTTAAATAACAGAATTCTTCTTGCGAGATTTTAAAAATATTTATTGAGATAACTTACTATCGCTCTCATTCATTACGTATTAGTATGTACTCCTCTAAATCCAGAATTTGTTTGCAGTAAAATATGGGTAGACACTATTCGTCTACAGTCGGAAGGAAAGTAGCGTAAATTTTTCGTATTATCCAGAACCCGTCATGTTCAACAGAAGGTCCCCTAATTCCGGGACAACTATTTTTTTCTTCTAGATCTCCATCTAATTTTTCCGCGGCTTCATCTCTATATTCGTTTTCATTTTTTTCTTTTCTTTTTGCGTTCTTGTCCGGTTTTTTTCTTTTCTTCTTTTCTTTTTGTTCTTTTTATACATGTGCTCATTTTTATATATTAGACGGCGCGTGCGTCTCATGCTAACAGCGAGGAATGAGGCGATAAATTAGAAGGAAACTTTGTCGCAACGCACTTCGCAACTTTATTACATTTTTGTGTTATAGTTCCTTTTTTTCGGTGAGAGTGGGAGGGGGTGGTGGAGGGTTTGGCGCGGCTTTTCGATTTAGCCTTTAATAACGTGCTTTGTTGTCCGCCTAATATAGTCATAAGGTCGGCGGTGGCGCCGTGTCAGGCCTCACGGGTATATATGGGTGATGCGGGGCCGTGGACAGAGATCCTGGGCCCCCCGTATAAAAAAAATTCAATCCGCCAACCAATTTTTCAATAACCCTCTTATGTGACTGTCGATCACTTATCGACTACAGATTGTTGGAATCGTTGTTCCAGAACATCGCTGGATGAAAGACGAAATTAATTCCAGATAGGGCAAATGGCAAACTACGTTCATTAATTTTACAGAAAAATTAAATTACTTTTAATTATCAAGTTGTGTTTAATTGAATCTTTTTTATATCCAACATCACCACAGACACAAAGTACAGAAATATGGTTTACGAAAATTAGAATCTGGTGATACGAAATTTTTCGGGCACCCACATCAAAGTTTATTTCAGAGGGTCCCACGCTATATAAATTGTAAAAAAAACAAGGTTTGTATCCAAGCATCAGCGTAATATGGAGTGTTAATTATTAAAATTACGACCACCGGTGGGTTTAATTATCTTCTATACGATGTTACATTATCCCAAGTAAACAGACAAGCAAATGAATATTAATAATTGTGAACTAGTAGATCAAACAATTCCCAGAAAGGTGCTTAAAGGCTGCACAATCTTTGGGGTAAAACAACATTTAAAAGAGGACTCCAATTCGATTATTTTCAGTGGATTGCGTGGAATCATCCTTCCTTATCCAACAAAAATAAAAATTGGGTGTGCATCCTGCCATCGGCGTAAAATAGATTAACAAACTGCAAAGTTACAAACGTTCAGTTACACATTCCGTACAATAATACATTTTTCATGACAATCCTACAATAAAGAAAATAGGCAAATATACAACAAAGTGTAAACCAGTAGACCGACAATTCCCGAAAGGAGGCACTATCCTGATTATGAAAAACTGCTTGAAAATTGTTTTCAGCTTCTCCACCACCTCTACTAGATTGGTTTGTGATTAATAATAATCACTAAAGCAAAATAAATCAATACAAGTTAGGTCAAACCAATTCGGGTCAAGCAAAGTTAGTAAAACGATAATTCACCGGATCGTATACAACGCCTCAATTGAAGTTCTCGAGTGGTTAAGAAATCTTTGCCAACTTTACAAGAGTTACTCTCAGTCGGGACTGTATAACGGGAACCCTTAACCAATAGCGAATATTCGAGGAAATTATTTATCCTGGGTCCATCTCTCCAAGCCACTTTGTTTCTTTCGAAAATTCTTCGGGCCGCTCTCCTGTTACATGGAAAACTAAAAAAACGAGTAGCAATACTCGCTAACCTTCCTCCATTGTTAAATAAATCCCTTTATGATACCGTTTCTCCAAATCCTCTAACGATATTTATATTTCTATATATGTGTTGTTCAGTGCATATAAACAGCCTAAGTGTGTAACTTCACTTCCTATGCGTGGAACGTAAGATGCATGCTATTTTTCTTTTCAATTCCATTTTTTGTTCCTTTTTGGTGGTGCCAAATTGCTTCCGCCAGCCAACCGAACCATGCACTGCAAATGCGAATGCCCAATGCTGTGCAGTCTCCATTCGACAATATTTACAATTTTACTATGTTCAATGCATCAATTGTGTTTTTCTATAAATACAATAATACTGGCACGACGAAATCGAATTTCAAATCGCATATAATCGCATGATTTTTTTTTATAATAACGTACGAACAATTCGGCTCTTTACAACAATAAACTTTAAACGGACTATTAATTTCATTATCAGATATGTATTCATCGAATAATCAAACAAGAGAAAGTATCTGAGACGTGCACGCAACTATCTAAGATGCCAACAAAACTTCGTGAATCTTAAACGAGCGAGAAGTGAGGCGCGAAACTTCCTACTTTTGTACGCACGAAAAATCGAATATTGAAATAGCCAAAATATTCAAATATCTTTATTATGAAAAAATCATGCTATTCGATCGATTATATCAGAAGATCTGATACGAATGTATCAAAACATTTTTTTGTATCATTTTTTTGGTGTGATGTGATTGGCAGATTTTATGCTAAAATTGTTTTAGATTTATAAATTTCCAATAAGTTAAAAATCGCGGTATTAACTGAAAATAGAATACTAAGCCTGGGCTAGTCAAAATTACCAGGTCGTCTCCTGGGGGCGTTTTAGGGTGAACACACTGGTGGACCTCCTTAACAAATATCTCAAAAACTGAAAATAGAAAATGTCATAAATGTGAGATTCTGTTTTTGCAGTGTAAGGGTCCAAACTCTCGTTTTTTCGTTCCGTCGTGCCCTTCCTTGTTCACCCCCTTGCCCCCATCTCTTCAGCCCCTCCCAACACGAATCTGTATGTGAGACGGATGCCCAAATCCGACTGTCGGGGACAACGCCAATGTCACGACTGCCGCATCAAATATCAACATTTCCATCGTCAACCTCTAATATTCAGTTCGACGATACACTTCCGCGCAACTGCTACAATACGTAGGCGGCAATTTTGGTGGCGCTGCGAAATTTTCATAGCAAAGAATTTAATAAAACGTCTTTCGCGATCGTAATAGACCCTTCGCGTTGCTTGCCTTCAAGAAGGTCCGTTCGCTATCGACTTCATATATACACTATGTGTGTGTGCACTGAAAATCGAGATGTCTTAAGGTTTGACCACTATGTTCGAAACAATCTCGGCATCTTACATAAAAGACGCGCTACCAAATGCAACGAATAAAAATAATAAATGTTTTCTAATTGAGAAATCTTTTAATTCCAAATGGTATATTGCTTCAAACATTAAAAATTATTCACATAAGCTACCACGTTTTCTGCTCTGAAAAAAGAGTTCGCCGTGGTATTCGTTGAAAAGGTGAACTGTGATCTAAACATGACGTTATAAATTATTCGATGGGGCATTGGGCATACAGGTATGTTTTGTTTCCTATATATATATATATATATATATAATGATCGGGTTATTGGTCTTTCAAGTCAGTTTCTTTACGTTAAAAGTTATTGTCGTGAGTGGGGTCGTCATTCGCGATTTGTTCTTTCCTTCGAATTCGATTTCCATGCAGCTCCGCATCTACATGAACTGTATACGCACACAGCAGATTTCCAATTCAGTACGAACGTTTATTGTCTTCCCCAAGGGCTCTAGAAATACGTTGTCCCACTAAGGGCAACTTGAAATATATTTCGACTCGCGTCTATACGATTTCGCCGTATAGAATAAATCCCTTAAGGACACCTTAGGAATTGTCAGTCGATACATCTGTCGAGTTGCCACATTCATTTTCTCGTTTCCCTCGAACGTCGTTTTTTTCTTCTAATTCTCAATTTTCTGAATTTCGCCGTGGAAATTAGTCTAACAATTTTCGAGAAAAAATCTCATTCTAAATACAGACTGTAATATTCGCATTAGCACTAGTCAATGTATGACAATGTTAAGTAAAATATGTTTTGGAACTTCGTCACATGACGAAAGTGTGGAGTGAGTTAAGCTCCTGTTTTATCGCGTGTTTCACAAATCTTCAAATTCCTTTTTATTCCTGAAGATCAGATATAAACTTAGTTTATTGACGATCTTGTAGCCGATCTTTGATTGCAGTCCAAGCAATCCTCTTATATATTTTTGTTGCGCTCTGAGATGATGAAAAGATTAAATAATCCCTTGTGCCTATCCAGGTTCCAATTGCAACGACAATATTTACCAGTAAGCAGCCCCGAGAGGCCTTGACGGTGGCAAATCCCATTTTTAGAACAAAGATTGAGTTGTCTTATTTTATCAGGCTCTGTTTGATTGTTCCACTGACGACACACTCTGGGGAAATGAGAGTTGAAGTATACGTACACTCCGTAGCTCATTAACCATTTTGGTGCGATACCTACCGCCCATTATTACCGGCTAAACAGAAATTATGTAAAATCCGACGTTCTACACGAGAATAAACAGTCCCTTGTACCTTTCCAGGCTAAACAACAATTAAGTGAACTCCGAGCTCAATACCTTTAACTCTTTGGTCGACCGCCTGTCGTTCGTTCCAACCAAAGAGATTAAAATAAAGTTCGATTCCGCGTTTCATCGCCAGGCGACTCTGAATTCATTCTTCCACGCATTTAAGAATAGTCCCGAGTTTTTGAAATTTAGGTTGGTGCTGCTCAGTTGGGTGAGACGGCGGCACCGCGCACTGGCCCCCACTTAGGTTGGCGTTGCCCATATTGGACAATCCCGGGCCACGATCTCCGGTTCGCCAAGTTGATCGATTGGAATGTGATTGTCGGACTCCCCGTGGCTCGTTCAATAATTCAACGAACATTGTTTCCGAAGAAAGAAAAAAAAGTCCTACGAGAACGCCAATCCCGCTCCATTCTCGACGATACTTTTTATTTACACGGAAATTCGTTCCGTATTCAACGGCTGCCGGGCATCATACGGAGCTAATGCTCCGGAGTTCGAACTGGTGCGTTCCCACCCGATAGGTACCTACCTAAACGAGTCATTTCTTTGGAGGAATAGAACAAAACTAAAACCGGCGAAAGAAAAAAAAAAGAAAACAATATGTCCTTATTCATGGCAAAATGTCTGATGCATTCGTATAATCCTTTCCATGAGGCGAGGGTTTTCATTTGACTCGATAAGAGGGGTCTCCATCGTCCTAAGACACGGTGTTTAAAAAATCCGCGCTCAACTGTTTTGGTCGAGTGTCTTCTGTAAATCATTTTTCCAGCGGTTCACTAACACGGGTGACATCTTGAGTATGCTCGAGAGATCTCAATTGTCATTGAAATTTTGGGAGAACGGGCTTTCGAGATCGCAGGCGCTATCTTCAAATTCAGACCACGAGCCCGAATGCTTTTAAAAGTCTAACGCAACCTATTGAGCACATTTGAAATCGTTAAGAACAATTGAGTTTAATCGTAAGTTTTTATCACCGGCCCCATCTGCCGATCTGTCGTTAAAACACGTTGAAATACTCTCGTAAAACACTCTCGTTACACAATGATACTTGAGCTCGTTATGATTAGGGAATCTTCATTCGAGAATGAACAATAATATCTTGCCACGCCGACTTTGTTCAATGTATAAACGCACCCTGCTCAAGCACGTTTGGATCAAGTATGTTTGGCACGTGCAACTAGAGCATGATTTGGTCATTTTCTTTGATAAAAAGAAGCTTTGTTTCACGTGCCAAGCACACTTAATCCAAGCGTGCTTGAATAGGGTGCGTTTATACACTGAACAAAGTCGCCGTGACAAGATATTACTGTTCATTCTCGAATGGAAATTCACGTATCTTAAATGAGCTGAAGTATCAAGTGTAACGTGGAATTTTAGAATCATTTTTCGATTAGTTTTAAAGACAGATCGGCAGATGGCGCTGTTGGCAAAAACTTGATTAAACTCAATTGTGCTTAGGATTTCGAATGTTCTCAATAGGTTGCGTTGCACTTTTAAGACCATTCGGGCTTGTGATCTGAATTTAAAGATAGCACCTGCGATCTCGAAAGCCCGTTTTCCCAAAATTTCAATGACAATTGAGATCTCTTAAGCAAGCTCAGGTCACCCGTGTGACAAGGGGGTAAAAACATCATTCCATTGCTTTCGACTCAACCAGGTTATGGCGCTTAGCAATCGGAAAATCGAACTCATTTTATTCGCTCGAACGTGATTCGAGTTTAAATTAGACATGTGTGGCATTTGCAAAACTATATAATATAAAATCTAGGATCATTTCTAGGGTAATATTCTACGGTTAATTCAAATTTTAAAAAACATAATTTTTCCAGAGATGTTGATCTCAGAGCATCCCCAGTTCCAGTTATAAGATGTTTAACTGTTCACTGTAGCGTTATCGTGTTACGTTCGTTCATATCAGAATTTCTGATGTAGATTCGATTGGTGGTTTTGCGTATCTTGATCATAAACCACTGGTCACAGTTGTCCCAGTTCTTGGACGTGTGTTCTGTCGCGTGGAGAACATGACCTGGCAGCTTTTTCGAATTCGGAGCCATCAGATTGATGCACGTACGACCACTGTGTGGTGTCGCTAGCGGAGATAAGATCTTTTGGAGTGCCCGTTGTCCACGCGGTGGTCGACATATATCATTTACCCCCACCCCCCACACGCACACACGCTTGGATCCAGCTATCGTAAATCGAAGTCTGTCTCTTTTTCATTATTTTTTTTTACAGTTCCAACGGTGACCGTTAGATGCGTGCCGCGCATCAGTTGTGATCGCTAGATACACCAATCGTGCAAAATATTTGTGTTGAATTGCGTTGAAACTGTAATTGGAAATACATCGGTGTGGCGACTACTTTTGGGGCACCCTGTATGGGTTTCTAATACCCTAGTTATATTGGTCAAGCATTCTTAATCAAATATCGTTTAAATATCAAAGGACAATTTATTTATACTAATCTCAAGGGCAATTTAAGTTTATAAAAGTAACCTAATTTATCCTCAACGTGTAACTAGGCTATAACGCACATTACGTAAAGCTCCCCCTGACTATGGCTTCGTGTAAGACACCGGCGCTATCCAATTTAACAACATTCGGGATGACGAACGTGTATATTTCTCGAACATTGGATAAGATATAAAGAATAAGATTATTGGTGCAATGTTATCAATAGACAAAAAATATGTAAATGTCAACCAGT
>JAQGBY010000907.1:0-35130 GCA_034698785.1 Mycogona germanica
GCGCCGGGAATCGAACCCGGGACCGCCGAAACCACAGTCAGTCGCTAAACCGACTGGGCTACGACGAGTCGTACAATCAAAAACAATCGTCCATAATTAATCAACCGTGCGACTACTTGGGATTAAAATAAAATAAAATTATATAGTTAAAAGATTTTGAGTTTTGTTGAACGACCGACCATTTTTATCCCAATATCAACCATTTATGTCGCCATTAAATATGTAAATAATTTTTAATTTTGTTAACTGGATCAGTTTGTTAATTTTGATTATTATCTGTTAAGAAGTATTTAAATTCAAAATATGCATAATCAAATAAACAAATTGTAATCGTCTGGCATTTTTTTTAAAGTCAAGTGCGACCAACTTGAATGTGTGTGTGGGTGCACAAAATATCGGTTGCCTCTGAAAGTAAATTATAGACTTGTGATTTATTTTGAAATATGTGATTTATTCTTAAGTGTTGGCCTTATTTATGGCTGTAAGCCCTCTGACTCAGATAAAAATACGTCGCGTTTGGTGGATGAGGGATTAGAGGCGACAACGAATCTGTTCTCCCAATTCCATGTAGCTGGCTTCCCCCGGTGTTTGTGAATTATATCTGGCTTTGCGAAAGAGTGACACATCAAACACATTTACGACCGATAATAAATATATTCGAAAATTGTAAACGTCGTACACCAAACATAATTGAGAAAATAATGTATTTTTGCTATCAATAAATTATTCAATCAAGTGTTTAACTTTTTGGACGATAAATTGATATTTCTGCATTGTCGTCAAATGGTAGCCTTAAATACATTGTTTTTAATTTGCATGTTACGAATCTATACTCAGTGCGTTGTTCTAGTCAGAACGTTGCAATTAATTTTTTACCATTTCTTAAACATTTTTCTAATCTAAGATACAATGGGTTATTACCCAGCTCATAGAGCACAATGCCTATGAGCCATGAACACGCCGCGAAATGGCCTATTTGAACAGTCAAGTGACAAAGCATAGGCCAATATTTAGCTAAAGTCACGACGCTAAACTTCAGAGTAGATGCGTGATTACTTATTTTTTACGGCATTTACATATTTTGCAGACGCATTGTGAGCGCTTGAGCTGTACCGTTGGGACAAAAAATTGAGCCGCATTTTAAATGAACAAGATTACCATAGTAATACTTCCAGTAACTTATACAAGATTACAGCTAAAGGAGAGAGAATGTGATACGATTGGGGATGAGGAAGGAAAATATCACAAGAAAACAATAAACGTTTAACAAGATAACAATTAACGAGACCGTTTCAAAACCAAATAATGCACAGTAGATTAAATAATAAATAAAATATCACTTTCTATGATTTCGCTTACAAGAGAAAAGTGTTCTATTGAATATTGGTTGACTGCCTCAATGCAAGAGTGACGTATTGTAACCCTAAAGCTAATGATATGTAAATTTTTGTTTATCCCAATGGGTACAACAGAATTTTCCTAGAATAGACGTGCGGAAATGCCTGTTCGTGCACACATAATGTAAAGATTCTATTTTATTACTATTATTATTAAATGTGAAATTCATAAGAATTTCAAAACATTTTTTATCGACAATTAGCTGAAAGTGCCCTTTATAGAGATTTGCACGATACAATGCATAAAAATCGGCGGCTGATATTGGAACCCCCAGAATCTTGGTCGAACGAAGCTAAAAATGAGCCTGCACACAAACTGGGTGAAACAATGACAATTACGCTATAGTCAATTACGCATAAAGCCAAATTAGATGTGCCTCGCTGGTGGTGCTCGTGCGAGCCAACAAGGCAAAACAATAGCTTAGTCCGTAATTAAAACACATCCCCCCAGTAATCTGACTGATTTAAATGAAGGTGGAGATTTACGAGTTCATCTATATAGAAAATTAATTTTCTACGCATACTTTCCCCGTGGCCTGGCGTTCTTTCTCTCTGGGGATTTTTGTTCGTGCAGTAGCGAATAGGAATTACGTACGCATTCACGCGGAGGGGGAAATGGAGATGGAGGGGGGAGTACTAATGGGCGTGTATACTCTGTATTCTACGGTGTGTTTCAACCCTTTTAAAAAGCCTAATAATGCGTGCCTCTATATTCCGACTAAATCACAATGGACTCATGAACATTTGATGTCCACGCTCGAGGTGCACTTCGGGTCTCGAGAGGATCTGTGCCTGCTGCGCACAATTTTATTGGTGACAGTTCATTGCCTATATAATAGGCCATTTCACCCTGTGACCACTAGTACAGCAACATGTGCTCATGCATATTCGCTAATGTCAAGAGTTCAAACACAAGACTAACGAAACTAGTTCGTTGTGTGACGTTTCTGTATTTCCAGTGTACTATGCAAAATTGTAGTGACACCAGAAATTATTGGTTCGGCGAATGTACAGTACGTATTATAATCTGCGTAATGGTTTGGAGTGTTTTTAGAACTTTTAGTTTGCTTTTGCGGTTAATATTTGTTCAGTCATGTAGAAGAGAGACAATTTACGTGCGTACACGTATTCGTCTGTAGTTGACATTAGCTTCCAACGCGTCCAAATGCATAAAGGCCATTCTGCGTAATTCCTATTATGATTGGTAAATACAGAGCTGCTTAGCGTGTAAGCGTACGGCATTACAGATTCGATCCGCGACACCCACCCCCCCTGTCTCGTGGGGGGGAAGGGGGGGACCACAACCAGAATGAGATATTCGACGGAGATATATATATACACTCTCTGTACGGAGGTGCGTTACATATTTGCTCGGGGCGTCTACCAGATGGCGCGACGATGTAAGGATCCCAGCCTGACAACAAATAATGCATAGCAAACGTACATAAACGCGGAGATTCGATTTCGCAAACACAGAAACGCAGCTCGTATTACACATTTAAGCGAGGCTGGAGTACTGTTGCAGGGATGTTCACAAAAAATAGGCGGTCTTGGCAAACGCAGATATTCGTTAACCAGGAAACTCCTTACTTGTGTTTATCAGATTTCTTTTTTAAATCAGTAGGTTCGCCACCTTCAAAGTCAATGGAGCAGGAAAAATATCTGTGTGAACGGCATATCTAGACCTTTTTTTTATCGTGGAATCTGTCGAAATCCCCGTCGTCTTTCTGTACTGTCAAGTCGACACATGTTAGGGTGGAAACGACTTGCCATGGGGTTCCAACGACTGAATATAGACAAACACATTTACGTCAGCACAGTTTTCAACGAATATTCGTAAACTCCTATGTGGTTTCGAACTATTTTCATTGTTATCCGATGTCGCGGGAATTCAATTGTCTTTTATCAGTGATGTTATCAATGAAGTGAGAAACTACAAAAATGTAAGAATGCAGGAATGGCTTGTAGCTTAAAGATGATCTCGTATTTATCAAAAATAGGTACCCCTTGCACAGTATAGTGACTAAGCACGTATCATGAGGGTACATAACTGCAGTTGAGAAATAATTTTAGGACGTCTGGGGGATAATAATCAGAGATTGTAGATTCGGGACAGCACCGGTTTCATTCTATCCCGAATCCACCATCTCTGATGACTGCAGTTGATTGGAACAAAAAAAATCTTAGGAGAATAGATAAAATTCGTTGATAGTTTTGTAAAGAAGCCGAAGAAATGATATTGCAATATATTTTAACGAACGATCTTAAAGAAAACCAAATTAAGATGTTAAAAGTCAAAGAACTCTTTATTGATGAGAATCATCTTCAAAAAAGAGTGTGTTGCTGCCTTTGGTAATTTTAACGACTAATTGAAGAGTTTCGTGCAACTTCTTTTGGCAGCGTATTTCGCATCTGGCAACTGTGTTGATGGTTGTTTCTAGGAGGCGTGTCATGTGACCGCACCATCAGAAAACGTCTTTTTTCTTCGTCGTCGCCTAAAGACGAGAAAAGCGACAAAAACAGAGACGGCGGCGCGCCTCTCTTCTCAGCGTCTAGCCAGCATACACACACACAAACACAGTTCGTTTTTGCCCGCATCTTATAATTTATTCATATTATTTGCGGGCGTAAAACGAGAGACACAAAACCCGAGGTGCACTCGAAAACAATATAACGATCTTTCCACCCTCTTCTTCTTCCCCCGTACCACCCCTACCACCACCACCTTACTTATTCCTAGTGCTACATGACACGCGAAGCTCCAAGACACTGCACGCGCACACTGTACACTGTATTCCCCCATCTACTCTGCAGAATATTACCGGGTTCATTCTCTTAAGATCCTCTGTCTACTTAGTTGGCGAGTGAAAGAGACCTTTCATTCCATATAGCTTATTGTGAGGATGCTACGTTTCAGATAGGGTTTTTTTCCAAGCGAGGTATTTTGACCTCTCAGGCGAAACAATGTATAGATCGGCGCGTTCGAAAATTTAACGCAACAAAATCTAAATATTTCTAGTGCCTTTTCATATAAATATATATCAAAATATCTTGATTTGGATTCTTAACTCGGCTATCCGGCGGTAAATCAGGCAATGTTTATTAGCAAAAAATGTAAATAAGATTGCTGGACGCAACCGTAATAACGGAAATTAGTTCATTAGTAAAAATGATTGTGTGCTACTAAAACTCAAAAATAATACAGAAATATATCAATATAAACTGTATACAATTATTACGGGGTATACACGTTTAGAAGATGTTTTAATTCGGCATCTTTGTCTATATTGACTGCATCGTGTCAGAAAATATAGAAATGCCCCTATACGTGATGCAGTCAATACTATGAAACGAGTATGCCGAATAACACAGAGTAGCATCTTGCGAACGTGTGTATCTTGTAATATTTAAATAAAAGTTCATGCTGATATATTTATTTTTATTTATTGAATATTAATGAACTCGTTGCCGTTATTCTGATTGTGCATCGGCATCTACTATATCTTACTGGAATGTTAAAGTGTGAATAAAGAGTTTTTGTTATGCATCAATGAGATCATGACTTTAAAATGATGCCTACATGAAGGAATTCAAATTAGATTCCTTCCTATTGTAATGACAAAATTTTTCAAGTGTTTCTATTCGGTTTTCAGAGTGTCGTTTCCCGACGAATCTTCGGCGCGAAGAAAAATCTTTGGTGCCCGGTGATTGGCTGATTTGGCGACATTTCGCTAGTGAAGTTTGTAAATGTCGCCAAATCAGCCAATCACACGCGCCGATACCGCCCTTCGCGCCGAAAATTTGTCGGGAAACGACACCCGGGTCTCAGGAAAACAGAACACGTTCATCGCCAGTAGAAAAAACAGCTGCAAAGGAATTCATTTGAAAGAGTGTTCGCGCAATTTCGTCTTCAGTTTCTTCTGGGATGGCAACAAACAACTCCAAACAAAAACTGGCTAAATTCGGAGTGGGGGATAGAAAAATAGGGAATGGAAATAATGCAGGGGATGGAGTGGAGTGGGTGGTTTGATTAAATATGGGCAGCGTTTTCAGAAAGAAAACTCGACTTACTGTACGCACCGTCGATGAGCTCAACGTTCAGGGAAACAGGATTTACAAGAGAATGCTTTTTGTAAAGTTTTTTTTGTTTTTGTCAGGGAAGTTAACCAAATGCCCTTGGGAGAAATAGAAAAAACATTCACCCCGGTTCGGCATTACATAGCGGTTCGTCGCTCAGTAATCAAGTCAAAACGCTTTTATGATATAAATTGAATCTTTCCCCCTTGTTGAGCAAATGTCTTACATCCGTGTACAGTGAACATGTATATTTTATAGCCCTAGAGCATTTTGAATGCAAAGTACATAAATAGTTGAAATCTGAGAATCGCGGAACAATGGGGAAACTATAATTAGAGTTCAGGTTATGTAGAGAAATTCAAATTAGATGTTGCTGATTTGCTTGCGGATCTGTAATTAATTAGCACTGAAACGGCCTCAGAGATAAGAAAGGAATTAACCACCCTCCAATATTATTTACCAGAATTTGTATCCGTTTACGCAAATTTATATTAGGGTCTGAAAAAATTTCAATTTAGTTAACCAAATCTTATTTAATCAAATGGGTATTTTCACTGAAACTCATAATTAATTAATATATACTCTGAGTATAAAATATTTAGCAATAAGTTCATTGAAAATTGGCAAACGGACACCCCCAACGAGAAACAGATCATTTGGCAAGACGCGTTGGCTCATCAACAAAAATTGCTGCCCCCATCAACGAGCAATCACACAATGCTCGGTTAATGAGCAGGAAAGCGCGCAGCTACTCTAACAGGGATAACGAGTGCTCCCCTGACGCAAAGCAAACTGTATAAATAAAAGATTTGGAAAATGGGATTAAGCTAATTCCTATTCAGCGTCCAATTAGGAAACAAATTGCGGGAGACAGACACAAATGGAACTACTTCGAGATGCTCAGACTCGCAGAGAATGCCCAAAACTAGCAATAGAATGCAAACAAGCTCGAGAATGTAAAAGTAAACTCTTGGTTGGCTCAAGTGGCGAGCAACTAATTCGCCGTAAACCATTACTTGTTTTTCAATTTTAAGACAAAAGTGCACTAGCAAAGGTAACATGAACACCATAACAAACCTACAACAGTGAAATAAAATGTAATGCTTGTTGTAAGGAATTAAAATTAAAATATAGACTTGCTTTAGGCTAAGCTTTTACCTCGAGATTTATGTCGTAGTGGATTCGCTGTTAATACAAAAATAGATTAATTAGTCAATAAACCACGAAACTTAATAATTTATGATACAATTTATCCGTTTATTTGGTTTAATGGCCTTAGCAATATGCATTTATAGTTGTGGCGAGGGTCATAAATTTTGTGCTCCGCTCTAGAACTCCGGACCAAAAGATGAGTCATTAATTTAGAGTCATTAACTGTTTCCTGCATCCTTCCATCTTCACAAACCATCACAAAGGCAAATCGTTTTGTCCAATAACAAAATAGGGCAACGTACATGTATGGTGTATGTCTACACTTATCTTACTCTGGCGCATGTCTTGCACTGGGCCTTTGTATGGAGTTGTATTTTAACTCCATTTATTCGAGAGTGAGCGTGCGTTCTCGTAGTCTGTTCATGAGCGCGACGCAGTTTCAGATTAATGATGAAGTTTCCTGTCCTGTATCGACGAAATGTGTAATCAGCCAATGGGATGGCAGAGAAGATTCGCGCCGCATTGCCAGTCTCACTGGAGATGAACCGACTGCAGTCGAGCGCAAGAAACGCACTCATTCACAGCGCTACTCAACGGCCAAGAACAATTAAGTATAAGAAAAATTGGAGTCTAGGAATTTAAAATATTACGAATTAGATCCACTGTCCTTTTTGAAATCAGCAAATTTACTTTTACATGTCATGTCAACAAAACTTTTGCATGTCAACTCCTCAATTCATCTCGATCTCTGTATACCTGATTCTTATCATTTTAATGATATCCAAAGTTTCACAATATTCTGCACATACTCGTAATACATATTTTTTTAGATACTTTCTTGACTTAACTTTCTTGAAATGAGAGTATCCACATTTCTTAATTAAATTGATCTTTGGATTTCACTTTGGATGGACATGTGCCTCTCACATGCTAGTGCCTAAGCACCGAAAGGGGTACAGAATCTTTCTGGTGTGACCCGTCACTTCAGTGAATTAAAAAAAAAAAAAGATAACGATTCATCACAATCGCCATTTTTTAAATTTCAAATGTCGCTGTAAGTCTCCGACTAACATTGTGTTTATCGGTACTGTAAATATCGATATTGGCGCATAACTCTGTTAGAGTACGAAGAGATAAAGGTCCAGAGGGAGAGAAAAAACGAGGTTTGTCCCTTTCATCAGCGCCAAGTTTCTTGACCACGTTGTGCATCTTGGTATAACCATCTTTGACGCTTAACCAGCACTTCGGGAGAAACCTGAGACGGGGGCAGGAACGAGTAAACACAGCGAAAAAATAGTGTCCCAAGACTGGCTGTTGACTAATTCAACCTCGTAAAACGCTTTACTGCGGCACAGAACGGGTTGGCCCGGGCCTCATAAAAGGCGTGAAACATAATTGGTCGCTGCCACGAACGAGCCCTAAAAATAATATAGTCTGGATTCGCGCATTCGTTCCATTTTCCTGAGACTCTCCGCAACCAATTCGAAAAACATTTCAGGAATCATAAAATCAAAAACAAAAAATGTCACATATACTTAGTAATAATGTAGACGTGACTTTAATCCTTAAAGACAGTAAATCCGTTTTAATTAACGTCGCTGTTTACATTAGTTCGCATTGCAATAATGTCAGCCATTTATGTTGCCTTTTGGCATATCTTATCTTTTAATGAAATGAAACGAGTTATGCGGGGAAAAAATTACATTTTACATTGTGTATACTGTACTGTATTAGTATAGGTATACTTTTTCACAGGTTTGTCTAAGTCTCTTTTTCAGGACACCAAGTCCCGGGAGGGTATAAAGAAAAGAGGAGAATGAGAATCTACGGGGCTGGAGAAAATATACGGCATTGCCCAAAGAACTGTGTCTTATGTATACGAGTCACGATTTTGCCACATACGCACACATAAGGAAACTACAAGAAATAAATGAAGGCCCACATATCTTCTTTTTAAATATTAGTGTAACGAATAATATCACATACTGTATATCTACAGTAAATCAACCGAAATACATACTCGTGCGCAAATCATCGCCAAAATATGATTGTAGGAGAGTAATTTGTTTTAAATCATACAGGGACCGTAAAAGAATGACTAATTTGCATTTGCACATTTATTATTGCTCAATGAATAAAGATTCCCAGCCCGGAAGGAACCTAAGAATACGTAAAATTGGGTTAGAGTCCGTTAAACTCAAAACGCGTACAATAATTTTCACTTGCTCGAGGGATGAAAATGTTCCTGTTCAAATATGCATGAGAGGAAGTATCTCTCAAGCAAGAGGAAATGTCCCATTACATTTCGTTAGATTGCCCCTCGTTGTATCACTTAGTATATCTAGATTCACTCTTTTATGCAAATCGTGGGTAACATTTTCGAGCATGTTGGCCACATGAGATACGAGTATACTGGTTACTGAACAGTAACTTTTGGCGCAGACTGTACGAAGAATTGTGACGCAGGCAACTAAGGACGTACGTGGTCAACTGGTATTTGTGTGTGTGTGTGTGTGTGTGGGTGGAGGAGGTGCAAAACATTTGGTTCGGGCAGAACGGGTGACTGACGTAACCTCCGATGTCAAGAGATCGCAGTTGGTTCTGTCGCAGGGAAGTAATAGAGATCGATTTTTCCCCCACAGCGCTTCCAAATCTGGTGTGGGGGATGGGAATAGCACTGAACCGCTATAAAACAAACGTTTCTTCGGCTACCTAATGTCTAGACTGAGACTGATCGCGATAGACCTGCCGAAACACTAACCCTGACCTTAAACCACGAAACCCCGCTAGAGAAAAATCTAAGTTTTGTCGACGAAATTCCACAGTGTTAGACGAAATACCTTGCTACTAGTGTAAACCTACTGGTGTGACTGCTACAATCCTAATAGATAAGAAATTTCACCTCTCCAATCGATCGAGTTTATTCAATTGAAGATATTTCGTCTCACAACCGTTTGTATTTTTAATTCTGTAAACATTGGCGTATCACTGGCACCTTAATTCAGACAAAGAAACGCCGATAAATCATAGAAATTAGTATTCAAAGAAAATGAAATATCGGCTACCATTTATTTTAGTGTTGTCTTGTGCGCATGCGCAAATGACGCCATATTCGGATTTTCTGGCGAAGCGTTGTTTAAAAAAAACACACTTTAAATTACTGATTTCTCAAGAAATACACAAAATCAAGATCTGAAATAACTTGCGTTCTACTTCAAATTTGAGGAACTCACTACAGCTCAAATTTTATTCAATTTGGTCAAGCCAAATGAAAATGTGGAAACAGATAGATTTAAAGTTAGGATTATAAAATACAGACTTTGTAGCTTATGAACTGGATGCATTGTTTATAAGAAAAATAAACTGTTGGTAATAAAAAATTTGAATTTAATAAAATTTTAATACTAAAGCGATGAGCGGCGAATTTGCACACACAATTGACAACACGACAAATTGTATTAATGTCTTGGCCACTTGTAATTTTAGAATTCTGAAACAAGAAATTAAGACATTTATCTTCGCAACTCGTGTAAATTTATAGGCGACGCTACACGAGTGTCAAACACGCACGAAACTCATAAATCGTTAAGATAATTCATTTTTTTTCGAATGTCCCTGCATAGCATTATAATGCAGAGTGGCATTAGAAGGCACACGGGGGAGGGGGAGGGTCTCGTGAGGATCGCTACCAAAAAAACGTTGTGGGTGCGCATAAATTCTACTTCTCAAAATGTCTTCCCGTGGCACTGAACTCAGTCACTCACTCCATAATCTGCAGCTTTTCTTGCTGGCCGCGCGTTTCTCATCCTGTCAGTCTCCTTTCATCTGTCGGTCGGAGCGAAACAAAAGTATCCGACGGATATTGGGTTCGCGTTGGAGTGTGGATCTGGGGGTGCTCTACACCAGGAGACACAGGTCATTAGTCAGCGGGCGCCTCCTTCGAGCAGTCTCGCTCTCTTTAACTCTCCCCGTGCGTGGGGGCGGTCGCGCAAAGAATTACGCCGTCACACAATCAGTGTCACCAATCATTCTTGTTGCCTTCCAATTTTACGCCCTGCTTACTTACCCCGTGCCGCACCGGTACAGTGATACCAGTCACTAGGGAAAAATAGGACGGAGTAGCGAGGAATGAAATGTGATGGCGACTCTGACGCTGTTTTTTTCTTCCGAAATAACTTCTGTGCAGAAACCTTTTTTAATGAATTATTTCTGGTTTTAAATGTTTTTTTTAATTCACTGAAGTGCGTAATATCACAACAGGAGTTTCTGTACCCCTCGCGGTGCTTAGGCACTATGTGAGGGGTACATTTTCACCAGTACCCCAGGATCGAATAATCGAGAGCCCGCACCGGGAATCAAACCCGGGACCGCCGACAGTCGCTAAACCAACTGCGCTTCGACGAATAGTTTCCAAAAATGTTTTCCCTTTTAACAAAACAGATGCGATAAATTCTCTTTAGATATTTATCACTGTAACATTTTCGGGACGGCTAAAGGCAATATGTTCTCCTAAAATCTCGAGTAAGTGATTTAGTTTCGCAAACTGGATACGAGATGAGCAAGATCAGTTTTGCAGAATCAAGTCCCGGGTAACGAATTATACTCTTTTCTAACTTTTCTGACTCTAACTTGGTTGTTCTGGGAACAGACTAATATTTATTAGAATTGCGTAGATTAGAAATGTACACCAACGATGTTATTGAAATACCGAAAGTACTTACTTTCCGTGCAGCCCTCGCGCCTAGTTATCAGAGATTAGACTTAAGGGCGATGATGATTTACTAATGAGCATGGTCGCTGGTTCAATAAAGGACACAACGTGAGGATGCTTGACACGTAGTCCGGATGCTCGAGTCGTGAGGCGATTATCTAGATGGTTGCCCCCCAAACTCAGGCATGCTGATTGGAGATTTTCGCGGCGGAGCGAAACTGTACATATTGGTGTGTGGTGGTGGAAAAACTATTTGCTGGACGCTACTAATACTAATGGCAATGTCGTACGCTTGGAGTTGTTTTTCCACAACAACAAATAGTAAATGGCTCATAATGTTTTATGCTACATCTATTTCAACGATATGCTAGTGGTGTGACTGTGTTTGTCTTCGCATGTATTTCTAAACCTAATAATTATTACACAATAGTGGTGATTTTTGGGCCAATGTATAACATATATAATCCGCATATTAATTATCCTTTTCACATTTTCCCTTCGTTGCTGGAGTCCTTTTTTCTTCCTTTAACGAAAATTTAGATAAAGATGAAAATGTGAATGTCGAGTGCTTATTAGGAAAACCGGTGACGAGAACAAAAAATAATTTAAAAAAAACTAGTTTATTAAAAAGATTTAGGCTTGCAGGATATAACAGATCAAAAAATGTTTTCAAAATTAAATTAATGATGAAACAATTTCAATTAACTGATAAAAAATATAATCACAACGCGGATTATAAAAACATTTTTGAATTTAAACAATCACATTTTCATCTTGATAACATACTACGGTAGCCTCTACATATTTGGAAAATGTATATACTCTGTATTTGTTTTTTCTTGTTTCTAATCATATCTAATTTGAATAGTACGTGCGTATTTCGAAATTAACAAAAAAGCGAATACCCAATTTTTTCTTTCGAATAGCCGATGGATTCTTCCAGGCTCGGGGTTGGTCGGAGTCCCCCACCCCGCTAGGGGGTTGGGGTGACGGGGTTTGCCCCCCTCTTAAAAAAAAAAAAAAAAATGCTAAGTGATACACGCGAAGTCCCGCGCAGCTCACCTGGTTTTTCGTGTGCGAAAATTGACAGTATGTGAAAAAGCGAATGGTAGGGAGGCAGCGGGGGATTGGCTGTAAACTGAGAAAATTTCTTAAAGAGCGAGAGAGCATTCATTAAGGATTTGCGTATTCCTCATAAATCTTTCTTTGTGCTCGCGTGTACGTGCGTGCGCCTGCCAGCTCCGTGAGAAATCCGCCGCCATAAATTGAGCGTTTCCTTCACTCGATCCCCATAATTCCGACGCTCGCTCGACCGTAGCCGAGCCAAACCGGCGCTTCTTAAAACTACTACGTCACACACGTGAAGCAAAATTTTCCCCCATATCCCCTTGAAAGAAAAGTATGAAATAGTTTCAAGTACCTTTCCAAATATCTTATCTGTGCAGTTTATTGGTGAGTTCGTAATGCATTTGTCGTTTTTCAAGCGTCAGCCACTGGTTCGCACTCTATTCGCTCTATTCATCGGGTGTAGTATCAGGTTTTGACTTTTGGGAATTTACAGTCATATCAGGGAAAGTAGACTAACTTCCGGTTACTCACGACTTATCCGGTTCGTCGAATTGCTTCATATTCTAATGATTAATGTCGAGACCTCACTCACTTCGTGTATACAAACTAAAATATATGATTATTTTTTTAACATTTAAGAAAATAAGCAACTTTTCAATGGCATATACAGAATTAGATAGTGCTCCTCTCGTCACTCTTTCAAAGGTAACATATGGTCATTTATTGTGTTGTCGATGGAATTCAATATAGAACAATACAATATTATATTGAGAGAACT
The DNA here is from genome assembly GCA_034698785.1 of Mycogona germanica. Taxonomy (NCBI): domain Eukaryota; kingdom Metazoa; phylum Arthropoda; class Diplopoda; order Chordeumatida; family Chordeumatidae; genus Mycogona; species Mycogona germanica. The sequence goes on from JAQGBY010000907.1 coordinate 13,184, forward strand.
CAATACAGGATACTAAACATTTCTTGAAAGTGCCAATAGGTTACCAATTCAACGTGTAGGCCTACAATTCGCATCTTTTATTCATTTTTTATTGTGGTTATGGCATTTGTGATATAAATTTTTCACTTTTTTCTTATTGTAATTTTAAATAACACTTTACAGTGTATTTTTGCACGTACGGACTATCTGAATTTACATGTGTTGCACAGGAGTGTCCGTTTTATTGAGGACACGCCATTCCTCAATTTTCCGCGCGAAGAATCCTTGTTGCACGTTAATTGTTGGGTAAACACACGACCGACACGATTTTCTCGTTTGTAACAATGTTCAACAGTCGTGTGAGAAGAGACTTTTGCAACCATCTCCCCCCCGGCCGTGTTGTCGAGTTTTCGCCAAACGCGTAGATTTCGGTCGCCGGTTAATGGCAACTCGATTCCGTCGAAACAAGAGGCGGGCGCCGGGAACACGCGCGCGTTTGCGCTTCGAAAAGCAATGACCAAAATAATAGGCAAAGGGCTCACTTTCGCCATGATCGCTCGTATTGCAATTACTTGGAAAACAGCGATCGTTTGTGCCACCCACATGCGTACCACTACATACTTTACCGCTGCAATGAAACTCCGGTGCACACGTATCCAAAGAGCTTTGCAGTTATGAGGAGGATCCCTGCCAACGTGTACGCTCTTCCAAATTGTTCGACAGACCCCTCTTCGAACACATTTTAACTGATACCCATTTTAATATTCGTCAAGCTATATAAATGGACAAATTTTCGTAATTTCTAAATATCGATCCACATTGTACTGATTCAACGTTGCGCTTATCCTATTCTGATCCATTGGATTCCATATGTTGAGGACACCGGGGAATGTTAGCAAAATGAAATTGTGAATGCTGGACGCATACCTGGAAAAACCGGTGACGAGAACAAAAATATAATAAATACTGGTTTATCAAAATTTAGGACTCCAGGATATTCAAATTAAATTAATGATGAAATGTTTTAACAGCGACCAACCTCTGTTCCAAATTAAAAAATGTTTGTATAACCGCGTTGTGATTATATCTTTTCTCAGTGCCTCGAGAAATTGTTTGATCGTTAATTTAATTTTAAAATAATTTTGACCTGTTATATCCTGGAGTCCAAAATTTTAAATAAGCTAGTGTTTGTTTATTATATTTTTGTTTTCGTCACCGGTTTTTCCTGGTATGCGTCCAGTCTTCACAATTTTATCTTGAAGATATAACTCGACTGTTATCGAAGAGCCACCGAATCGAAGGTTAAAATCCAAATTGGGGTCACAGGTTGCGAATTCGCTGCGGTATGGTAGATGTTTTATTTATGCGTAATTTACACTACAGATCATTTAACTCTTTTTCAACATCGAAATGTCATTTTGTCTAAACAGAAGCGTGTGAGTTTAAAATCTCAAGCGAGGTCATTTGAAATATTTAATATGTTCACGCATGTGGTCGTTGGGCACAAACAAAATGGCAGTACGATAAACCAAACCGTGAAATATTCCAAGTGTAAATGGGGCTTTTGGCGAATACAATGGGTTAGTCCCCCGCAAAAATTTTTTTTTTGAGAAATTCTACCAAATCGTACGAATACGAATTTTTGCACAGATCCGTCAGATTTTGACGGTTCGTCAACCATCACAAGGGTGTCAAAATAGGCAATCACATTTACTGAATATTGATAATTTAAATTTTGATTAAGGTGGAGACAGTCAAATTAAGTGTCCATCTCATATTTCAATTGAATTGCTTACAAGGGGTCGTCTCACTCGCCACAATAGAAGCGCTACTCGTGTTTGGCGTCGACACAAACTGTGACGCACGACACCAACATGAGAAACAATTACCAGTAGGCAGACGCGGATCATAAAATATTAATCCATAGATTCACCATGGCCTGTGCAGTTAACCTTAACACCATTGGGCCAGCTCCTGCGTCGTCTATACGCGCGTACGTCGACGCATTCTGGACCAGATCCAACCCCTTAAAATTGTTGTGACAAAACGCAGATTATGTATCGAGAGGCGTGGCCGTCGCCGGATTAATGATTTCCAATTTCCGCACCTGCGATGACGGAGCAGCGTAATACTCGAGTACAAAGAATACATAAATCAACTAAAACGCATTTATCGATAAATGTACGTTTTGGTAAGGGCTAACTGACTTGAAATAGTGACAGTAAACACGGTTGAAATCGATATCGTTTAAAATATTCAAGCTGTTGTCGTGTAATCGATGAATATAGCAAAACCTACTATCAGATCAATATATTAAAAATAAAACGTTGCTTATAAAGTACACTGTACATCAAGAGAGCAAAGTATGATACGTTTTAAAAAGCGGTGAGGGGAGTTCAACATTTCGTTACACAATTCAAACAACTAATAAACTAAAGAAATGGCAATTACCCGGCCAACAACTATTCTATCCGACGACATATTAATTTTTATAATTGTAATTCTACGATACTTAAAATATTAAAATTTTAAGTCGATGCTTGTAATTTAATTTTTTTTAATGGCAAACACCATTCTGATGGATACATACAGGCAATTAATTTAGTACGTCCTGAAACAGCTTGATAAAAATTCGCCATTCCCAATAACATTTCTTCTTAATTTTCTTTTTACATATCTTTCGTATTGGTTATTTTAAGGTGCTGCCTGTAACAACCATCACTCGATTCATATGTTTACATTGGATAATGTTAATTTCTCAGAATTTCTACATCGTAATTAATTAATTAGAATTTGCTAGAAAGCTAATGTTCATTTTTTTTTCTCGAATGAGTTTTCAAATTAATTTTATATATCCTTGTTTTTTCACTCACATGTTCCGAAAGCTTACGCTGTTTTGAAAACAGCTTTTCTCAAAGCATGCTGCTCCACGAATTATCCATCCCGCTGTGCGGTGATAATATTACTTTAATCAACAGGATATATTTATCAATCATTATTTAGCAGCATAGGGTACCTGAAATGTAATTACTAGTTTTAACTCCATAATGATTTGTTCCGGCCGCCCCATCAGTCCCAACGTACACTCCACACTGATATTTTGAATTCTCTGCACAAAAGATTTTTTAATATTCCGTCGAGTTGCTTCTAGGAAATCTTCTTAATGTCCGAACGGCCATTTTTTCTGTCACGTTAATTGACTAAATGGTGAAAAATGTGTGACGTCAGACGTTGTTGTTTTCCAGCTCGCGCGCTCGCACAAGGTCCCACCACCGAAGTCGGGACACATCCGCGCACCGACTCGTTCCAACGGGCGTGTCACGTGACCGAGCACGGCGTCTCTATACCACTTGCGATCCAATTTTTCCAAACGCGCTCTCAATCTTTCAACTAAACCCCCCACCACCACCACCACCACCACCGCTCTCCCACCCCCCAACCCTCCTCGCGCTATATGCACGTATATATATATATATATGGCGTCTGACTGAAACGTCACCAACACGCGAATGCCGTCGTCATGGTAACGCTCCGCGCTCGCCTAATGGGATTCTTCTTCCCCGACGACGCGAGTATGATACAGGCAACACCACCGCGCTATTGCGCATGGGCCACCAACCCCCTTCCCCCCTTCGACCCCGCCCAGCCACGCCCGCCCATCTGCCTATACGCGCCATATATATTTTCGGTCGTACGCGTTCCTTCTCTCTATCTCTCTCTTTCTCTCTCTCACTCACTTTCTCTCCCTGTTTTGCTGTCGATCGCTCTGCGGTGGCGCCGCCTTTTTCCAAGCATCGTTCTGTCTGCCCATCTATTTTCTCCTTTTACTCTTTTTACGCTTCAACTGAACCGCACTCAAGTCTTCGACGGCGAAATGCGGCACAAACCACTTCGCTATAGCTTAGACAGGCTCGCCGAAGGCCTAGGGATTTTATCAATTGGACAGGGATAGTGCAGTCGTATCAAACTTTTCGGGAATTTCCGACGTGTTCTGTCAATACGGTAGGTCCTGCCATGAGACAACCAGGGTTGGGGCAAAATATTGTACAGAATTTCTAATTTTTTAATTCTACGAGGCATCAACTATAATAAAATCAAATAACTAATCTGCAACAAATGTACTTGTTTTATACTCATTCAAAAACACTAGAAACGCGAGATCAATTTATATCAACAACGTGTCTAATTAACTGAAAAACCACTGAATCCGAAAGCTATTAATAGTTTGGGAAAAACTTGTAATATCGAACCGGTTGCAGTCACAAAATCCGGTCTAATAACAGAACGACTCGTCGGAGCCTTATCGGAATTGCGACTTACTGTGGCTCAGCCGTCCAGGGTTCGATTCCCGGCGCGGGCTTTCGATTATTTCAATCTACGGGTACAGTTGAAAATGTGCCCTCGTAAAGTGTCTAATCACCAACGCCTGTAGTGCAGAGACTACAGTGATGGGGGAAAATATATTTTTTAAAAGCATGCTATAATTCCACCTCTTTATGCAATTATTCCGCTAACATTATCTACTCTGAAATCTACGTAATAAACGCGAGTTTATTTAATGATTTAGTGATCAATTTTTAATTGTTGTCCAGCAATCTTCCCACCTTACACTAACTGAAAGTATTTTATCATAAATTTTCCCACGAGTTCCCAATTGCGATGAACAATCTTATTTTATGAAATTTAAGCTCCCAAACATTAGACGCTTCGTTCACATGTAAGCTTAGCAGAAACAAATAGAATCGTTCTGCGGAACTGAATTTGCACATTAGCACACCTTTGTTAACCGAAAATAAAATAACCTTTCTGAGTCAAAATAATATTTCAGCATTATTCAAAGTGCGCCATTTATCCAACTGTCTCCAATTGATAAGTGTGTGATGTTTATCATTTAAAAACAGCTTTCAAATGTTGGTTAGAAAATTTTCACGTAAAATATTTTAATTTACAAACCGAAGTTGCTTATCGATTTTTAACGCATCGTCACAATTTACCACCGCACGCGCGGTGCACGCAGGGAATCACCAGCCTCATCATCTGATCGCACTGCCAGCCAGCAGCTTTGCGGCTCCGTCCACATCCACAGCCAGAAGCTGCCGCATAGGAGAAAACGCGCGCGACGGACGCCACCAACGCCTACGCACTCTACCAAATGCGCTAGAGTAGTGGATGTACCAGGGGGGATCTTGGATTACGGCCGGATCGTTCCAATTGCTCCGTGCAAACTCTGTACGTCCCCCTCCCCCCCCCCTACTCCCCTTCAATGGCCAGGCCCCGAGTCCCGCAGTGTATTACTGTAAACCCGCCCCGCGTTAATTGACGCGATGCGGATTACTACGTCTTGGTAATTGAACTCACGCGTCTGGACCGCCGCTCGCTCGCTCGTCGTTCAGCGTAGTCTACCGGCGACCCAGTGAACTACTGGTTACCGGGAGACTAAAACCCGACTGTCGTTTAGCATACGTGAGCCACCTTGAAAAGAGAGGGGGGAAAAAAGCGTCGACGCTGCAACCACCCCACCCATACATACACAAAACATTATAACGACGAATCTGCGTCTTTCTGTAGTTGTGGCAACAACAACGGCGGCGTCGGTAACACTCGGAAGTGCGGGGACATCGTCAACGTTTGAATAGGCAAAAGTCGGCAACGTCTATCCCGGCGTCATCGATCCGTACACACACACACACACACACACATTGAAGAAGGTGTCACCGCAAATTATTATTATAGCCCGGCGATATGTGTGGAGCGATCCAGCATAAGGCAATGTGGCAACAACAGGGACGACCTGGACAAGTATTGTGAACGAGGCGATGCGGTTTTTTCCGGAGGGCGGCGCGGCGCCCGCGACAGAAACGCGGATTACCAACGACGTTTGGACGGCATGAGCAACCAACGTACGGGACTACGCAGTTTTCCAGCGCCATGTCGCATTTAGTCGTCTTAAGACTATCGTGAGGTGGTTTATATTAAGATACCTCGTGTGTCATCTGATCGTGCTGGTCAATAAACACGCGTACTCAATTAAGTGACGGGAGTGGACCCAACCCCCATCTGCGTAAATCCGTGAAACACACTATAACTGGATTATTCGTACATTATTTAAAGAACTGATTCCAGAGAAAGATCATTGGATGGACAATGAGCAAGACGCTCTAAGTATCTATTTTTTGGGTTGCTAAGCGGATAAAGACAATGTTGTATCCGCCCGAAATGGGAATGTACTCGCCGAAAGGGGTGACGGAAGGTAAGATCAATATTTAAAAAAACCACACCACCCTCATTAATTTATAATTTTTGGACATCACGCACATTGTTGGCGCTTCATACCTGATATGTCGTCATGTTCGCACACACCAGAGAATTTTATACGTCAAGGTGGTCGATATAGTTTGTCGCAAACGTTGGCCTACATTTTCGCAGCACCATAAGTTTTATGTTTCCGATCGAACCAACACAATAATACTCTCTATTTTAGACGATTATTTTATTATTATTACCCCCAATTAAAACCTTTCACTATGCGAACTGTACATACTAAACTTAGGGAATGTGAGGCAATTTATTAAGAGTTGTTCATTCCTATGTGATATTTTGTGGATAACGTAAAAATAACTACTGTACTCTGAATGACACAATTTCTATATAGACACTATTCAATAATTCAACAAATCGTTTCAGCAGACATTACAATAGAAGAAGAAATGTTTCATTAAAATTTATTAACACATGTTGCGCATCAATTACAATCAATATGTTACTAGATTCGAAAGATCCCCTACAAAATTGCGATCATTTCTTTTAGTCGCAGTAGTCAACCGCACTACAGGCATTCTGCAACCCTCATGGTGTTTATGCACTATGAGAGAGGGGCACGATCGAAATTTTCGATAGTCCGCGCCGGGAATCGAACCCGGGACCGCCGAACCACAATCAGTCGCTATACCAACTGGGCTACGACAAGTCCTACAACGATAATCGCAATGTTATCGTTGTATCTAATAACAGCATATTGTTTAGTTCTCCGATAACAATTATTCAACATTGTTTTAGAATCACCGTGTATCCGTGCATGTACCATCGCTTAAATAGACTGATTCATAATTTAGAGCAGTTGTTGTTTTTGGTTGCGATGAGAGGAGCTTAAATCCTTTGGGCTACCATTACTTATTCATTTGCAATTTTCTAAACGAGTAACTGTTTCTTTACTCGCAAAGGCAACATAATAAAATTATTTATTCGCTGGGTTTCTACAGGAAGGTCATGTTGTTCCAAATTTTATGTTTGTTTCTTCAATGACCTGTTTCCAGAGGAAAATCTCTTTCACCACGTAGCCTTACAAAGATTGATAGCATAGACTCACTTCCGCCACCATATTTCGAGTTATGTGCTAGATAGCCTCTGCCCTGAAGGAACACAACTCATTGGATTCGAGTACGACACACCCCACCATTCCTGCTGCCTGTAAGATTATCGTTGAGATGGTTGATCTAGTATAGCCCTGAATCAATCCGATCACCTTAGTTTAGTGTCGGTGAAAATATTTTTTCTTTACCCCCAGCTCTCTCTCTATGGAAGTAAGACTCCAACAACCTCAAAACACTCGAAAATCTCAGAGATCTATAATATTATTTACATCGGAAGGCGGGAACCTTCAGTGCGCCCCATAAACTCCAATAAAAATATTGGAAGCAGTGAGCAATAAAAAAGAAAATAAAATATATTTTTACGCCATATGGCAATGAAAATAGTAAAACTATACGAGGGGTTAGAAAATTCATTGGAAATACCAACTTCGTGGAAGACGTACCCCTTTACCACGTATACAGAAATGCGGGGGAACGATCTCGGGTAGAGACATACGAAATTTGTACACACGTTCTGGTGGAATGTAACTTTCGGTTTCGTGAGTGATGCGTTGTGGTTTGCATAGGACCTGTCCATATGGCGCCTCGCGTTCGATTTGGAATTCAGGGCGGACCCAGGCCCCGATGTTTGATCGTGAATAACATCATTTGAATCTCAAACACGTTTCGGGCTTAGATGATATTGCCCCATTCCTCTGTTTAAGCCTATTGCTATAAAATTGTCGATAGGAAAAAAGAAGAAAAGGAGGCGGGGGGAAAAAGAAATAAAAATGCCCACCATCTCATCGATCTTCTGTCATCGTGCCACGTTTTCCGCAGTGCCATATATAGTCAAGGCTAGACTAGTTACATGTACTGGAGAGAATAATAGTCACATGGTATTATAGCAACACTACTATATATAATATTTAAAGAATAGATTAAAGTAAAGCTATGTTGAACGCAATTGACATTTCCACATAGTCTACGTTTTGCTTTGAATACAGAGCATACTGAATTTTAGATTTTCTAATTTTTTTAACTGTAGTCAACCGCACTACAGACGTTCTGTACTCCTCATGGTGCTTAGCCACTATGCGAGGGGCACGTCCCCGGGATCGAAATTTTCGAAAGCCCGCGCCGGGAACCGAACCCGGGACCGCCGAGTCACACAGTCAGTCGCAAATTTTACTTAGTTATTTTCTTGGAATAAGTTCAATGGAACAAATTATCAACAAAGTAATTTTGTGGTTGTTAAACAATCTGAGTGACATATTGGTCTGATCTGAGAATAAATATCTAAGTATTAGAATTAAATATAATTAGCTATTCTGTGATACAAAGACGAAATACAGAATAAACATGTAAGAAATCTGAATTTAATAATAAAAGTTCCCCTGAACCAATTGAAGCACACACACACTGGATTAGTTTCACAATTAAAAATATTTAACATGCCAAAATCTTTCTACATACTGTTCAAACAAATATGGAGTTGGTGATGCAGAAGAATCGTTGACATCAAATTGACAATTCAAAATTTCGGATGGCTGAATTTCTCACATTTGCAATGCCGTCATGCCCACACTTGACATGAACGTTTGGGTTCACTTTAATAAATGTATCGTCACGCTGCCTGACAAAATAAATTGAATTTTGTCGGCAACCAGATTGTGCCGGCACACGACGTCTGAATCAATTCGGCTGAGCTCTCTCTCTCCACACGGGCACCCATGCATTAATATTGCATGGACCTACGCGAAGAAATAGCTGCGCTAACACTGTACAGTATCTCTGAGAATATATTTTTTTCGACGAGATTAAACTTTGATTAGCCGCCGTATACGTTCATATTCCACCTGACATCCCTCGTCCGCATCGGTGGACATCGATGGCCGAGCCTACAGCGGCAACACCGATAAGCGTCCCCGGAAAGCAGCGCTCACATTTCTCGCTTGTCATTGTGCCACGATATGCGAACTACAAAGTAGCGAATTGTTTAGAATAGTTTTTGAGTTTGCCCTAAAATTTTCGTAGGAGAGAGGGAGATCTCAAGAGCATACACGGTCAGACTTCATGCTGAGAATGCGCCTGGGCACGCCAGGGGTTTCTGTAAATATTCCGTTAAGTGAGCCTAACGACTATTGAGCTAATAACGACTGAATTGAATATCGACCAATCTTATATTATTTTCCGAATTGGAGGCTGTAAAAGTAATTTCGATATATAACTCAATTTAGTGTACAGAGTATACCTAACTACAATTTCAGGGGTCGTGTTTCGTGATCTGTGATTGGGTTTCGTGAAGTGTAAAAAATATTTTGGGTTCAGAATAACTTTTTGGCTCCCACTTTCCGAGCATATGGCGAAGAAATTCATGTTTCCAAGTGGGCATTTCTTAAGTGAATACATGATGTTAGATAGGCTTGAGGATTTTTAGCATTTTGAATGAAACAAAATTACAAAGAAAGAGTCGTCATATAAGGTCGAACACACAGCTAATTTTAGCGATAAAACAAAATTCAAAGACCAGATTGGAATTAACAATTAACGCCTATTTACGACATGAAAAATATCCCATTAATTAGATATAATTGCAGAAGATTTTTGCTCAGTCTGTGTTCACATTGGGTTTAGTCACGGCATCCTAACGCCAGCTTCGAGGTCATCTTCATTGAATGCTTTAGAGAAAGGGAGAATAAGAGTAGCTTACATGTTTCTCGTCGCCTAGGAAACCATGGAGAGAATATGAGGCATCTCTGCTACAGGAGCAAATGTCAGTTGCGTGCGTTACGTCAGCACCGGCAGCTAGAAAACAAATGTTTTCGAGCTGCTTAATCACCTCAGATCTCGTAACTATTCGTACGAACACAAGAATACATCGTAAATAGTATATATGGCCATTGCATATTGGACAAAAAATAGCCGGATTCCGATCCATATTCCTCAATCAACCAAACTTTATCTAGAGACAGGACAAAAACCAATTATGCGTCACGTCGATCATATTATCGATGGGCGGCATTCAGTATATAGAAAAGCAATTATACCGGCTACAATATGTCGGAAGAGAAAAAAAGATCGAAAGGCCAGCTGTCAGCAGTCGATTTTAGTAAATCCTCATGAGATTTCGAGTTCATTTGAGGCTACCTTCAGTGGATAGAAGGCAACAATGTGACCGTCTTTGCGCCAACGGATCGATGGATCGAATACATTAGCCGATAGCAATAAATACTTATTTGAAGACATAGTTTCACCTTAATTCTTTTTTCTCAAGACATTACCCCCTTAACAATTCGCCGGTACTGGCAACGGTCAATGATCGATGCCTCATCGATGATCTCTCAGAAACACTGATACAATGAATAAAGTTTAACTTCAAAAAGATTACATTAAATGACTTGAATTACTCGGTATGTTTGTGTTCTGCTTTTTCGGGGCGACACTTGCTGCTACCAAGTGTCGTGAGGTGGATTTTATTTGTCGTAACCCTAAGCTAAGTGCACAATTTATAGGTGCAGCTCTCAGGCGTTTGCGTCTACGTATAGGGGAGCGGATCAAAGAGTGAACTAATTGCTTGTGGGCGTCTATCATCCATCAATTTCAGCGCGCACGAATACGAAATACACGAAGCGTGGATAGGCAAACACTATTACGTCGCCGATCCGGGTGGCGCATATCCGAATTGGCAGCCTGTCTTCGCCGTCTCCCGCATTTACACAGATTGAGATGATGTGCAGTGGAGCGAGATGAATAGGTTAGCGGGCTAATTCGAGAAAATCGAAGGGCCTCAAAAATGCCCTGCAACATATTTTAATTCATATTCGAAGGGGCCCCACTATAAAATTGAGAACCTTTCGCCGAATCAGACAAAACAATTTGGAATTTAAAAAAGAATCGTTGGTGCTTTAATGATTCTCTTACATAGGAAATGTCATAGGGTGAGAGAAAGTGTCGGCATTTTTTTAATTTAAAAAATGCTGATTTATTTGGTTGAGTATCTGATAAAGCGCACGACCTTTACAATTTTATAGTATTACTGTACGATTTGAAGTGTAAATCCATTTGATTGAAACTAACTTTGTTCTGTTGTGATGCCATGACCGGACGCGATGAGGCTTAACTCAAAATTGAGATCAGCTGGTCAATGTTTAAGATCATGAGCCGACAGTCAACCTTGCGAAAACTATGCCCAATGTAATTGTCGAATGTTTGGATCTTTATCCGATAATTCCTCCTCTTCACTGCGATTGCATGCGACAGCCAAAGCCCCACTAAGAAAACTACTGTTGTTCTAGAGGTCGCCGATAAGGATTTCACCTTTTTTTCCTATTTCATCCCACACACGACCATTCGACTATGGGCTTTCGAGACTATATAAATAAATCCTCTCAGGGAATTAGTACTCGACGACAGCTTTGCCAAAATCGCTGTATCAAAAATAAAAAGGTTGATGGAGTCATCCGAAAGCTGATTATTCTGCAAAGGTTATGGGATAAAGAAAGGGCAAACCCCTAGGACACGACTGGGGGAACGTTATAATATATATAATTATATAGGATTTCATATAAACTTCCATATTATTATTCAGAGTGAAACGAGTATTATTTAGAGTGATTATGAGATGAAATAGGAGAAAAGGTGAGTTCCAATTCATGTATCAGTTTGTGAACGTGACACGAAAGATCTACTTGGACTGTAAAAATATAACAAAGCAGTTAAGATAATAATATAACGTAATAATATTTTCCACGTAAATAATATTTTCTACCATTTCGCGCATACAGAAGTAGTTAACCGAATTCAAATGTTTGGTTCAAAACTTTCGCCATTATGTTCTCGAAGCATTATGACAAAATTATACCAGAATCTAGAAATTTTGTTTACGGTTCAGATGGCAAGAGCGCTCGTTTTACGTGATATCCTCCAATAGAAAGCAGTCTTTCGTGATTCAATAAAGGCTAATCGCTCGACTGCCTCAAAAGAATGAACGTTTATTTGCTAAAAGGTTTATTTCCAATTTGTATGTCGCCCATGTTCGTCGAGCACTCGCCCTTCTCTCAATTTATCGCTAATCTGCAACGTCAACATACAACGCAGCCAAACTTCGATATCACATATTTGCGTATTGGAAGCATGCGTGTTTGCATTCATGGTATTTATAAATCGCGAATCAAACATAGATTAGGCGCGTTAGCTCCATCTCTTGGCAAGGGTTGGCAATCATGAGCTTCTCAAGCACGAATAATGTGAAGTACCGGTATCATATACATGTATATTGCTGTGCACCATCCGCGGATGATAGTCAGTAATACCGATTGATACAACGTGCGGATAGTCTGTAGAACCAGGTGATAGCTGACCCCCAATAATGGCAATATTTACTTTTAAATGAAGAAATAGTCGAGGTAATTATGAGAACAATGCGCAACATCAAGATAAACCGGTTCTAATAATTTTATTTAATTTTCAATGTGTTAGAAGTTTGTTCCAACGGGTAGCATTTTCTATTTGAAATATATGGGGAATCTACGACTCACCTAATTTACGCCCGAGACGGCAAATTGTCTGATTGTCACAGATGAGATTTCACCTACTGAACCCTCCCACTATGTTTACTTGCCCTTTTTTGCCCAATCCCACACAACACAACAAGATCAAAGAGTTTGTCAGCAATACATTTAGTTATCTAGTCCGCTTTGTTAATCCTAATAAAGTAGAGAATTATTTTTAAAAACAGGTCCACTTTATGATTCTGAGGTGTACGAAGTTTTTTATGGCTTTTTTATGGCGCTTGTGAGGCGACTTATATTGGCAAAACTAAGCGCCATAGAAATATTTTTGCACGGGAGCACCACTTGGGCATCGAAAATATTCGCCCCCATAAATCTGCTCTAGCAAAATACTCATAGAGAAAGGTCATCGTCCAGACTTTCAACGCACCGAATAGTAAACTTCCGCCCCTTATCAGAGTGACCGACACCTCGCAGAGTCGTGCCACATTTTAAAGAGTGAACACTGCATAAATTATAAGACACTTGTGCAGAGAATGTCTATATGTATGATAAATTTTTTGTTCTAATCCTCTCGCCTTGCTGCCATTAATTGCCGGTTATTTCCATGAATATAACGTGACTGTCGAAATCTTTAAATTTGTAATGATCTTTTGATTATATTGCAACTGTAACTGATGAATTACATCGTCTCTCAACAGGCATTTAAATAAACTTGTGTTTAATGTCATTACGGGCGCTCACTGCACAAGTAAACGTGCTGTTGCGCCAGAATTGGCAAATTGTAAAGCAGCGAGGTGTTGTGTGATTGCTATAACACGGGGCAGCAATACATTTATAATGAAAGCAAGAGCAGAATACCGATAGAATTGAGTCCTCCTCTACTTCAACTTTTTCTTTTCAAACCATACATTATTCCTGGAGGGTCTTTTCAAACCATACATTATTCCTGGAGGGTGTTCCGCATTCAAGATTTTTTTTTGTAGATTTTAATAATGATATTAACGGGTGCGGGCGACACGTAACTAAATTATAAACATGTTCGTAGCTACTAATTGAAATTCGGTCATATTATTTTACGTTAATCTACTTCCTCAAGCGCAACAAATAGTATGACTACTCAAGCAATTATTTTAATGAGGGATTTAGTTAGGACGTCTTGATGATATATATATTAAATGGTGAATTCGGAACAGGCCGAATGAAGGACTACAGAACTAGACTATGTATCTGTTCCCGGGATCAAATAATTCGAGAGCCCGCGCCAGGAATCGAACTCGTGATTACCGAAGCACAGTCGATCGCTAAACCGACTGGGCTACTGCGACCAGTCGACAAGGCTAAATTTGGGATATTGTACCTGCTCTGAGCCTAGCACTGGCATCTCGGGGACTAGCTAAGAGCGGCTCAATTTGCGACGCTCATCACAGTCATTCACAATAAATAATCTACCCCGTCCACTTGGGCGAACATTGAAGAGGATTGAGAGAATCTTATGGAAAAGCCAAGGCGGGAAGACTTTCGATTCGGCGCCATCCGAAACTCATTTGGCGTGGATCTGTCGACAGACCATTCCAAATTGTGTGGGATGGACATGCGTCCAGTGGAGTTCGAAGAGAGCAGTAATTGCGACGTCAATCAATTACCCGATTCGGAGAATTTCATTAGCCACTGTTCCGAAGACGACCGCGCTGGCGCAGGGCTCGCTCCCATCCATAGCATTTTAAGTGATGAGGCGGGGTAGCTGCGTCTTAAGACACAATTGCATCGTCCCACCAGTCCTGATGGAAAGTTAACAAGTATCGGGCGAGGTTGACGCCCTGTCCACATCTATTCGTAGAATACGATGGGGAATCGCGACAGTCTCTTTCTGTTCCGGCACCGCTTCCCCGAAAGCAGATTGCCTGGTCATTTGTTTGGAAGTCAAACAAGATGGCTTCGATCAAGATGATTTCGATGAGAAGCGATTGAATGAGGATTAAATTTAATGAAGTGCGGTATGTGGGAGTGATCTGAAGAGCCAAGAACGGTTGGATATGTTGTGTTTTGTCATTGCTGATATACCAAAGGCAATATCTATTCACAACTTTGTTGGATATTTAAAATAATTAATATGATAGTACGATAAATATTTGCCAATAACGAGAGAGCGTTATATATCTCAAAGTCGATTTTTAATTCATTACAAGAGACGAAAAGCTGAAGTTGGATGAAATAATTATGCACGCATCAATAACTAGGGTTTCGACAATTCGAATTCATTATTAGTAAATGGAAAAAAAAATGGAAAATGCGTGTCAGTATCGCCGCCATGTCACATTCTGTAACCAGACAATCTATACCGACTGTACAGTTGATGGTGGTTCCAACCGCCATTATTTTATATACCCAGCCATCTATTTGCAGTTATGCGACATTTGGCGTCCAAGTCGTTCACCAAGTTACATCCTGCCGTTAGGACGAAAAAGGGAATTACCGCTATCGGATTCGGGAAGCGCTAAGTCGTCGACGGCATCCGGTTTATGCCAGAGCTCGTACTTTCACCGAACAGAGTTTGCCAACTATACGTTTTTTGTGAATGGATCTACTGGTACAGAAAATGTCCGCAGGACTTCCGCTGTGATCGTAAATTTAGATTTCTCAAAACTTACGTGCACACTTCAACGACGGATAATGATTTGTGCCAGACTTAGATCTAACTAAATCCAAACAAGGAATTTTAAAAGATGCTAATATATTTTACCTTTGTCATAATTGAAATCAATTTAATATTAAATAAAAATAACTTGTCATTAATAAACTTCCCTAATCATAAATTAAAGTTTATAATATATTGTAAAAATATTTTAAATTGTTAAATTCTATTTTGATGTTATTACGGTAAGAAGAAATATCTTTATCAAAATCAGGATTAAAGAAATATTCTACAACAGCTATTCTATTTCATTCGACGTACAACGCCAACGAGCTTTAAGATATGTTTTTTTATTAGGCAAATAACTTCTGTCCATGATTGTGCATCAATTAGAGTAGCACTCTAACTTCACATTATACCAATTCCAGAATGTCTAGAAGGCTTGCACTTACACATACACATTATTAGTCCTCCATCCAGGAACGTTTCTGCTACAACGTCGTCGTACAGAGACATCTACACTATTACGGTGGCCCAAGGCTTTTGTCGAGCCCGTGGATTAAGAAAAATGATGCTGTTTGCGACAGGATTTCTCTCGGTTCATAAACCCCAATAATTATTACTCTATACAGCAAGCAGAGCAACACACCCACACACGCAAAAGCACGCACACGCTCGCAGCACACTGACTGTGTTTGCTCTTTTCTTTCGTCGTGAGAGATGGCCGGGCCTGGGGCTGGTGGTGGTGTGGGGGGGGGGTTGTCGCGATGCTCCGAATGTAAAAATAGCCCATAGGGGAGGACTGAATGGTAATAAAGCTCGTCTAATAGGGGTCGTGGTAGTTGGAAGCAGTCCTTGGTGAATGGAAAATGTGCCTCTCGCTCGTCAGAGATACAGAAACTCAGACATAGTCTGTACTGCTGTGTATTCGTACTGTACGACCATTCCACTGCAGGCCTCTACGTATTCCACCTACAGAAAAAGCTTCAAAAACACTAGATTGGCTTCATGGGAATTTCTAATTGACCATATACTGTACAGCTTCACCGTTGTAATTCTATGTGACTTTTGACAATAGAAATTAGCAACGCTATATTCTTTTTTGTGTGCGTACATTTATGGCATGTGTTTTTTTTTCTCCTACGACTGAATGAGACACGGACCTATGCAAAATATGAAATTGAACAATAGTTTCGCTCTGTACGAGTAACTCATATTCTTGCATTGTACTTGTCTTTGTCTTTACGGGCGATCTGCCTGTATTGGAGATACACTCGGAACTGTAATGAGCAGATATAGGTTCCTTTTCTTGTAGGAGTGATTTATTTTTAAGATGACATCGAGTGATACGTGAAGGAAGGATTATGGATCCAATTCGGTGAATCCCGACTTCGTGCCATGTCCCATTTTCTGCAACTCATTACTGAAAGATTCCAGTGCAAAAGTAAAAAAAGCTAACTGAGATAAAACCAATCGTTATGATAACCCGCATTTCAAACTCATTTCCACAAATTCGTGACTCTTGAGGAGATCTTTTTAAGTCACTGTCCGAATAACACGAAAAAGGATTTAACTTATTGATTCTGTTGAAGTTGATTTAATAGAGGGAGGAATGGAGTACAGAACCAGAGATAAGACTAAGTAGTAACAAATTCTTTAAATGATTAATGATCTAAAACAAAAGAGTATTTCATGAACTCGTATCTTTAAATCTTTTAACAGAGGCGATTAATTCGCAACTCTAGTCACAGTGTCACCATTAAATCGGAATAACATCAAAGAGGTCTCGCGTCAGAAATCGAACCAGTTACTTGGTCGTGAAAGTCATTATTAATCATAAATCGAGTATTCTGGAGTTTTCCGACTAATACGATATATAAGCTCAAGAGCCGAGAGTGGTTTCTCTGAGCGATTCCTAGCACTTTCTTTCAAGAGTTACTATCGAGTTCCCTCCAAGTTCTATTCCCGGATGAGTCACGCTAACTGTCTTAATAGAATTCAGCGCAGGAAATTGGTGTCGAGACGATTCGTTTCGACGTCCGCGATTTTCCAATTAACGTGGGCAAATCTAAACGAATGGGGGCGATTAGTAATTAGGCCAAACCGGCGGAATAGAACTTCGCCTCTACATAATTCATACGTGCTATTTCACTATAGGTAGGACGCACGTCTCTATTTGCATATACGGAGGGGAACATAAAATCTTTTGTATAGTTCGCCTACTCTAAAAACGAAATCCGCCTGACTAATGAAGGTAAGCAATTGGATTTTCAAAGAAGCAGCTGCTCTGTTCAATTATTAAAGATGTTTTGGTTGCTCATGTTTTGGTTTAATGGATTTAATTGCGGCAGTGCTGGTTATTGTTTCCATAATAAAACTTGCCTGATCTCTTTTCAAAATTGCTGATTTTCTCCACCAGAAATAGCTGCCAGACTTCAAACAACACTCGTTGACGTTGTTTACGTTATTGTCCTCCATTTATATATCGATCATGTGCAAAAGAGAAATCTATCTATGGACGCGATTTCAACCTTTTACAGCTGACGTTGACTGTTATTGACACTGCTGTTGGTTATTTTTAATACAATTAGTAGAGTAATTGTACACCTGCGAAGATTGCTCTGCTGTTGGCGAAACTATAAGGTTTTGAAATTGTTCTATCCGGCAAATATTAAAGTCTTATCTTAGACTGTTGAATTGACCGTATGATAAAATACTATTTTTAACGCAAATGTTTCTGTTCGTACTCTTCCGAGAATGTTCCTGCAAATTAAAGTTCCCCCTGTAAGCTTCCCCGCATTGCTACGCACGACTAATGGGTGCGTCGCATTGTTCGGTCTAAAAGGTTCTATGTAGATACGATTCGTAAAAAAGGTTATTTTTTTAATAAAAATAGCAAACAGCAAGAGTCACATTTTTTTGACGCAAGTAAGATGTAGAATTTCTAGATTGATCGAAATGTATTGATATCCTTCCTCGGGGAAAATGACGTGGCGATTGAAGCCCAACTTCGCCATGGCTGTGGTTTACTATCTGTTGCCAGCTGTTGAATATTTGTTTCCCCCCCCCCCCAGTTCTGCCTCTCAACGTGCTTGGCACATACGCATTTACCATACACCAATATCGTTGTATGCCTAAAATGAGATTGCTGTGGTGTCAACAATAGTTATCACCTTATCTGGCCTGACAGAAGACGCCGCAAACATGAATACGCACTCTTCTGAGACCGGAGCCCAAAGTACAGAGAAGGGGCAAATTTCGGGTTTTTTAAATATGGAAATGTGGCCGATACTAGCTAGCATCAGAGTTGGCACATTGCAAGGATAAACATCAATCTTTCCACTTGTCTTGAACCCAACCACCAATGTGGCTACCTAGCATTAGAAATTCGATACAGTTGCGGCCGCTAAGTGTCGTCGTCTAATTCTCTGATGAGTAATGCATAGTAATTCGAAACGTAATTGTCGCAATATTTTAATATTGATACAAGCGATTTACAATTACCCGAAAAAAAATATATATATAACCTGGATCGAGGTCACGGTTGAGGTCATGGTCTCTCGAGGTTGCGCATTCTTATAAACGAGTATACATGCATCTATAGTACAGAGTAATTGGCCAGTCCGGCCTTTACGTAGGACATACCACTAAGTCCATATGCTAAGGTCGTTATGAGAAGTCGGACGGCACATATACAGAACGCGACTGACCATTATCCACCACGGCCACCTTCCCCCTCCTCATCTCTCGGCACCGCTCCCCCGGTACCATAAATATGGACTGCTCGATTACAGAGGGTCATAAACATCTCATGAATATGAATAAATGGCGGCGGCCGCTACGACGCCAATGACTGTCATTGACGTTGGCGGAAACAAATCGTGGAATGGCGGCTCTATGACGCACATAATTATATAGTGTATGTGACTAGGGCGAGGGTTTTGGGCAACTTACCCCGATATATAATAGCCGGATTTGGAAGTCCTTCTAGATCTGTTTACAGATAAACTCATTCGGGATGCAGTGATGGCTTCTGAGTAAAGTCTTGAGACTGGAGTGGTTATTGAACCTTAGGATTTTTTATTGGTGTAAAGTTTCTCCTATTAAAGACACACTTTAACCTTCAATTTAATAATTCAAAATAATATAGTCCTTACATGGTCCCCAAAACCAATTAATTTTTTTTTAATGTGATCAGATTAGATATAGATTGTCCTTTTCTGCGTATTTATTAATGTTGGACCAAAGTTACAAAACTTATTTAATAAGATAAATAAGTAATTAAAGTGAAAAATAGCTAAAGCAAGCCGGTTCTAGCTGTTATTCCATGGGTTATGGGTATGGCAAGAAATCGGCGTTTGACTGAAGGAATGGTGATAAGAATATTTGAAGGTTTCGTCGAGGCTACTGTATACTGTACTCGTATAAAAAGTGTTAGGGTTTAGGGCGAAAACGCTGGTAAGCCCCCTAGACAACTAGCACAAGAAAGTTCAACAACAATGCGTCAGCATTTTAACTTCTCTAATCAGATCTTCTACAATACACGTACTTCCTATACTGGTACGAGATCTAAAGAAACCCCCGAAAGAGCCGCGTGTACCACAGAATACTGCGAACTACCCACTCAGGCTGTTACAATAATAACTTCCGATAACCAGATTATACAAACGTGTCAATAGTAGCAAACTAGGAACAGCCTAACATGGCACGTGTAGGTGGCGGCGGCGGTAACATCGCTAATTCTTGGTTTCGCTCGCTGCCGACTCTGAAACGCGTGGATTGCAATAACAAGCCTTCCTTGCGGTACGACACGGCAGGCTCGTAATTCAACGCCCCCACGAACAATCCCTTTCCATTTGGCGCCATCACCTGAGACCAACCGCCAACATCAAACACAAAACCTGGTTCTCATTCGGAACAGATAAGGTCTTGAAACTGACATATTAAATATCGAATTGTGCAGTAAGTCGACGACAATCGTTCACATAGATATACTGTAACCCAATCATGGACTCAAATTGGGCTCGTCGACAGCGTTTACCTCGATCATTTCATTCCAAAATATTTTAGAATAGCAATAAGGGAAATATCAATCGGGTATTGGCTACTACAGGCATTGCCTTAAAATTACCATAGACGAAAATTATATAAAAAGTCGACGAGCTGGCGAGGCTCCATAAATAAAAATAGTAAACTGAATTTGGTGAAACGTACTTTAAAAAAGAACTCGCTCTTTATCCTTCGTCAATACCCAAAATGAATTAGAAAAATTTTAAATTTCGTGACCTTACCTACAGGCTTACAAGAACGTTTTCAAGAATTGCCTAGACTCTCATCAGTTGTATTCGAGGTGGTTCTGGGTTTTCGCAATGCCGACAAATGACGAATAAAGTACAACGAAAAAGGGCGTTGTGGAAGGCATGAGGGGTCATCGCTACTAGAGAGGTCTAATCCGAAAAAATATGGGGCACCGTATTTTAGTATGTAAGTCAATACGCACACGCTTATCCGAATCAGATTAGACTCTGCTGGGACTCTGAGCTGATCTGTTCGAGGAAGGATTTCCAAGTGACCAATTAGCTTTCTTTCGCATCCAACATCAGAAATATTAGATCTCCAGTTGTGCGTTGTCAGTGGGGGTTGAACAATCGAAATATATGAATTATACATTGCTAATTTATCAGCGCTTATATTATTTATTTCTTTTATTATTATTTATATATATCTCTTGTTCCTTCCTCATCTTGCGTGCAAATCGAGTTCACTATCAAGCCCAAGTGCGGAGGTTGCGAGGTCCCAGCAGGATACTTTCCGCATACTCTTTCCCCCCCCGCCGCGCTCTATCGGGCTTCGTAATTGCCGGAATCCCGCTAGGGGGCGCTGCCTTTCTTAATTCGGCCGCGAGTGCTATGACGATAAGTACGCGCTAAAGCAATTATAATGCCGTTGATTCCACCGCTCACATTTTATGGTCGCATATTCGCGCGCTCGAGCTCACCTTTCCAAGTGGCAGCGATTCCAAAACTGTGCCACACCTACGCCAATTCTAGCGCTTATTTAGTAGCCGTCTTCAGATTATGATTTGACAATGTAACAGGATAAATATAATAACCGACACTGTCATTGCCCATTCAGTCAAATCCACTTCTGCGACGTACTTTCGCATTTTTGTAAAATAATTTAAAACAAATCAATTATATAACGAAAAGATACCGACAATTGTAGTTTGGGTTTCCATGCAAAAACTGTTCTCGGTACACGCGTATGCGATAATGCCTCCAGTTTTAGAGTCGTAGTTGGCTTTGTGGCCCTTCTTGGCCATTTAGACTTGCTAGAGATGTCAGTTGGAAATGGAACTGCGTTTTTCCTCAAGGTCTCCTTTCCCATCAGCCTCCGTTCTTAATACACAACGAAATCGCACGTTATTGTAGCAACTACCGCCGAACGGTGCCATTGGGGGCGTCGTAGTTT
>JAQGBY010000908.1:0-35123 GCA_034698785.1 Mycogona germanica
TACAACTGGTCATTCGACCCCCGCCATAGGCCCCTCTCTTGGGGGCTGCTTGTGGGTACATATTGTAATTGTAATAAGAGCAGCAGTTGTCTGAAATTGAACATTTTTTAAGATGCCAGAACGCCACCTAGCCTCCTTGATTTAATTATTATAATAGCACAGATTTTAAGATAACCGATGTTGGAAAAAAGTGGACGCATTTCACTACAACGGATGGAGGGAAAGCCAAAAAATAGCAAAGAAATCTACCACCTGTCACCGGACCAGAGAGCGAGCCCGAAACTGTTCGCCTATCCTCCAAAAAAAAAAATCAAATTTCGAGGGCGTAGAGCGAGCGAAATCGGGTCACGGCCAAAAAACGGATGAACCCAGCAGATTGAACTACAGCTCAAATGAGTAGTTAGTTCGGAGTTCACCTGCCCCTGGATCGATTCCGTCAGCCTGACTTTTTTTTAATTCAGACGTACCACAACAGGAAGATTCTGTACCCCTCTCAGTGCTTAGACACTATGTGAGAATCCCGCGCCGGGAATCGAACCCGGGACCGCCGAACCACAGTCCGTCGCTTAACCAACTGCGCTACGACGAGTCGTAACTTGGATTCCGGGAAACGGTTGACAATACATAGCAGAGGTCACAAAAAATGGTAATCTAGCGATAAGACACTGAAACAAATCTTCCCTTAGAATCATTCTGCGAAAAACAAACGTCATGTTTAAAGTTAGTTGGTCACATCCTGTCACAACTTGTCCCTAAAGTGAATCTTCCATCTGACCCCCGACGACCTTTCTTCTGACGGCATGGGCAGTTGGAGGAGAGGGTGGGGGGCGTGGCAACACCTCAATGGCGGCCTTCTTGGGAACTGCATTACCGGCGAGACCTTCAAAAACTGACCGCGTGTCCCGTCAGCGCCCCGGATGGTGCGGAGGAAAAGGGGGAGGGGGACTGCCGGGAGCCTTGGCAGCAGAGGAGGAAGGAGCTCACCCCTCGCGTGCCCATTTTAGCATTTTTTTTCTGACAAATTTTCTATCTTAGCGTTTTGGACTGTCGTACGTGCTTCCGAAGACGACCTTGTACCATTTCTCCTCTCCGCTAACATTAGCATCGAGTCGAATGAAAGTTTTCGCATTGGATTGTTCGGACCAGGACGAATGGCACCCAAGAAGGGTAGGTATTTTTTTGTTACAAATTTTGGCGAAACTCCGAGAAATGGGAGTGGGCGTTGACGCGCATGGCAATATAAATTGATTGACCTACGCTGCGGCCGTAAATCTCAGGATCTTTTAACGCAAAGCGGGTAATGAGACTGTTAGGTCACCATTTCGACCTTCTTCATCAGAAAAAAAATTGAAGAAAATTGTCTATCCAATTTCAGAAATGTGTTTATTTCAGATTCAGACAGGAATTCCGAACCCCGGCTATCGAAAATTAGGCACGATTCTAATTTTCACATCATTCGACAGGTTACTATTTTTTAACAAAAATTACATGCAGGCAGAGCCAGGCATATCCCTTAACTCGTCCGGTCTGTCCCGGGCACAACCCCCATTTTTACTATTTTTTAGTTCACGTAATAAGAGCGACTTGCATTTTGCACGGACAGAGATCCAATCGCACTGACACCGTTTCATATTGAATAGTTCATGGCGATTTTTTCTTCCGAATATTTTATGAACCTTCCCTGGAAAAGGTCCCGGGCTCCGATCTTGGGTTTCGGTTCGATCGACCCGACGAAAAAACTGAGGCAAATCCGGCGCACTACCGACACCCGACGGCCAAACGGATATAGAGGCCGAGAGGTTCCGTTGAGGGATTCGCTGTATCTCTCGCGCACTCTTTGTGTGTGCCAAACTTTGCAGCCGCAATGCTATCATCCATCCAGTTTAAACGCCCGCCGGACGGGGGCGCGCGCGCACACACGCATACACAAGGCATGGCATTGCAGACACCACCATCAACCACATGGTAAACCACGCCAACAACCTCACCACCCACCACCAGCCCCATTCAAAAGCGACTGCTGATGGGGTGTTCATTCTCGACAGTCAATCCTCTTTTTATCATCACGTTCGAAACCATAATCGATTCAATTTTAAAACGCGCTTTTAATTGTTAACTTTAATTGTTTGACTGTTAAAAACGCAATTTTAGAGAACCAGATCTTGAAAAGCAAGCACAGGTAAGTACAGGGGCACGTCAAACTACGACTAATAACAAAACGGTAACGCAAAAAAGGTTTTGTCGAACATAAACAATTACTTGTGACATTGAACATAATAATAACGAACCCCGCGATGTGAATAAAATGGCTTAACGACAGTCCAAATATATCAGAAAATGTGTAGTGTTCAAATGTTATTCCCCCCACATTTAGCTAAGGTACAGGTCAACATTTTATCCATGCGTTTGATTTATTCATACAAACATCTCGTCATTTTGTGTCTATTTTGGCATTTACGTTCGTACATTTTTTAATCGCCTCTTTCTTTTCCGGCTCTACGGAATGACCAGATAGGTGACTCACGAGTTTTAATTGCACCGTGTTCATGTCAGATGTCCAACATCGATACCCTGGGCCGAGTGGTGGTTCAAGTGGTCTATTTTTTACTCTCAGCCCGGAGCTGGCTCGGTCTTTCTCTCTCACTCCACCGCCACTCAACTCACTGCATAACGAGAGCAGACCTTGTTATTTTTATTTGGATTGCTTCCAAATTATATGTGGGCCCACAAAGTGGTTGCGCGCGAAATTCGTCATTCGTGGCTCGCAATCAAAAAGAGTCGGGGGGGGCCGTTGTCGCACGTCGACGTCGTCGTCGGCAAAGTGGCCACATTTCAGAGTTTGGAATTTGCAGATTTTCGAGAGCCGACATTTTCTGGTTGGCACAAAAAGCTCGTCGCCAAAGAGAGAGCGAGAAACAGATACGGCAAGTTTGGCCGGGAAGCTGGCGTCAAATCGGAGCCAACAATCGCGACAAAAACAAAACAAAAAAAATTTACTCAACTTCCGATCTACATACAAAAAGCCTAGGAACAAAAACTACCAACAGAAAATATTTCCATCACAAAGAACGGAGTATCTCTGCCAAACCAAATTCTTAATTTTGAAGTTCATTTTTTTAAAAATACAAATTCTTTAGGACCAACGAAACCGCAATTTCAAACCGGAATACCAATAAACCAAAAGTATAAGTAAGTATAGATAAGTATTTTTATTTTTGTTAACTGAATAGCTAAAAATGCGGTGCACGAAGGGCTGTCTGAGGATGTCAACCAGCAAGGCAGGTATAGCATTAAACAAAAAGGAAATTTTAAAAAGCAGGACATTGTTCGCAAGTCACTGGATTGAAAACGCACGCAAGCCTCCCTCTCGAAATTTCGAAAGCAGGTGGCGGTAGTTCGTCAAACATTGCCACGCCCCTTCCCTCCTTATACTCGCCAGTTCCACACACACACACACACACACACCCCCTCCCCATCTCCCAAGTGCTCCTCAATACTTCGGCAGAGGACGAAAAACGTTGCGAAACACCGAAACCACTTTTTGTGGCCCCGCACAGCAGCTCAAGTCAGTCAGCCTCGCCATCTCCTGTTGGTCGGCGGCCGTTGTTGCGAACTGAAA
The DNA here is from genome assembly GCA_034698785.1 of Mycogona germanica. Lineage (NCBI taxonomy): Eukaryota > Metazoa > Arthropoda > Diplopoda > Chordeumatida > Chordeumatidae > Mycogona > Mycogona germanica. The sequence goes on from JAQGBY010000908.1 coordinate 3,620, forward strand.
TTGGGTTATACGGGGTCCGGCACAAAAAAAGGGGGGAGGAGAGGGGAACCCGTCGTGCAAACACATTCGGTTTAGAACAGACCGGTGATGCGCGTTTGGGTCGACGACGCCTGACTACTGAAGTCGAGGGCATTTATTAAAATCCGAAATCCTGTTCGAGGAACTCGCAATTTTATTTTACATACTACGAACGACTATAAATGCCAAAATCAGGTGTTTCGTAAAACTGTACATTCAATTTGAATGAATTTTTATTAACTATTGGTTCTTTTTGTGACTAGGCTGCAGTGGATCGACAGATGCTTTGAACAGGCAGCGAACCCATCAACCACATTTTTAATGAAAATATAGTTTGCAAAACAGATATACTGAGTAAAATAGTTTGCGAACATTTTCAGATTTCCTAATGGCAAGCAAAAATAGCATTTAAATTTTCTGTTGATTGTTTAGAAATTTGTTAAGATTTACTCCAAAACTTCAATTCTTTTCAAGGACCTAGAGATTGATATAGCAATGTAATTCGACAGTTACAGTAACGATGGATATTTGAAATTTTACGTTTATTCCAAGAAAGATATAAGTCAAGATAAAGCAAGAAAGATATAGCAGTGTAATTCGACTGTTAACAGTAATGATGGATATTTGAATTTTTTTTTAAATCAATCATTACTGCAACAGTCGAATTACACTGCTATATCTATCTAGCTTTCTTGGTCTCGACGTCAAGACTTTGCTTGCTTCTGCACCATTTTAATCAGATAGCTGATGGATTAGTCAATGCAAGGGTCAAGGGCGTCCTCCTCACTCGCTAGGAATGAGTGACGGGGATAATGCCCCCATTCAAACAAATTCTTTTCTTTCAACTTCGTAGCGGTCAAAGTAATACATTTTTAAGTCCACCATTGATTGGTCTGTAAGGCCAACTTGTGACAATGTGCATAGGTTCATCGCTGCATCCGAAGGCAGGTGTCCCGCGCCCTGAATTTTGAGACTGACCCCCGTGGGTAGAGGTGGCGTGGTGAAGGAGGAGGGGAGGGGGACTAGTTGGGGGGAGGTGGTAACAGTGGCGCCGAAAATCCTACCAGATGGTGTGGCGTACAACACGTGCTAGTCCCCAACGCCACCCCCAACAAGAGAAATCAAAGGAAATGGGGGGAGGAAGGGTGTTAGACGGTGGCGAGAAAAAAATAACAGGTGCTCGGTAGACCCAAGGCGAGCCAGGCCAAGACTCCCGAGAGTCAAGATCGACAGACCACTGCGTCGTTCTGAATAACGGTCTGACTAGCTCCTTATCTGGGCTGGAGTAAGACAATGAAGAGGCAAATCAACCTAGACCTATCGGCCAACGAGTTCAAAGGCCTAAAAGCATGTCTCCATGATCTAGATAGGCGTTTGAACAATAGAAAGCGGGGAAACCTGACATTTTGTGACGTTAGACTAACCAAAATGCCAAAAAAAAATTGTTCTTGTACCCTAGACATTCTTCCCACTTTGGACTTGAGTCTAAGTGACATTAAGCACAAGTGAACGAGCACTGGGCAGAGCCGTGTAAAATCGACGACGAGACTCCATAAATAAAAAATAATAAACTGAATTTTGTGAAACGTACTTTAACAACGACATCACCCTTTTTCCTTCGTCAAATCGAAAAAGATTTAGAAAAAAATTAAGATTTCGAGACCTTATCTCACGTTCACTTAACACTCGTATGGTATGCTTAAATTATTCATATTTCATAGTCGACTTTTTACATCTTTTTCGTGTGTGGATATTTTAAGGCGCTGCCTGACATTTCTCCATCACTCGATTCGTTATTGTTAGAAATGAAATTGTTGAAAAATTATCAATAGTCTCCTCCCTCGATCGTCTACTGGGTTTGTCCGTTAATGACGACTCGTCGCACACTTATCTCGGATTTAAAAAAGTTATCTACAAATTTTTTAAAATAAACAGTTAGCTGCATAAGTGATTTGAGACAACAGGAAAAATAAACACGCTGGGGTTGTAAACTCGTTGAGAATGATTGATATACCAAACAAGGGTTTCGCTATACAATAAGTATTTTCTATTGGAAACGTCAATTTCGTGTAATGTTGACAAAACGGAGTTGCGGGCGGAGAAATAATACGTTTGAAACCATTACCAGTTGTGCGGCATTAATTACAAATAAAGTAACCATTTCAAAGTTCGAATAATAGAAGATAATAGGTCTTATAGAAGATATCTAATAGAAGATAATAATGATCTTGTATTAGAATAAATCCGCCGTATCTAACCGAACCATCCAAAGTTTCCCAAAAGCTATCTAAAATGCAACGTTCGATGAAGGTCCAGTATCCGCGATCTACGTCAACTGGACTCTCCAGAGGTTTGGACCGGTTTTACCCCCCCCCCCCCATCCTCCTCGCTACTTCATCAGTCGGTCACAGATTTATCGAAGAGCTACTACTACATTTGGTCACCACATGTCACAAGGGGTAGAGGGGATACCCAACTACACGACACTAGACTTGCTCCCCCTCCCTCCCACCGAGAAATAGTTCCGACGCAGGTGACATAAGACCAAACACGGAACACTTTATTTAAAGAGCTGCCCGTACAGAAGGGGAACACTCGCAACAAACAGCGCCACTTCATTCAAAGGGGAACAAGATGGAGAGAGGAAGGGAACGACTGACTGGATACATGGGAAGGGCACCAAACTTGCAGCTTCTGAATTTCTAAACCTCGACGCACCCCCAAAAATATTAAGATAAACGTAATTACAGTAAACCAATTACTGATATGCTCTTGATTATTATTTTTTTCAATCTGTCGACTAAGATATTTAAAAAAAAGAATTAATGACACGTGAAATTGTTTGGTTTCTCTCGCCAAAATGAAAATCTAGAAAGGGTGGTGATCATATCGCTCCAGTTTTAAAGTGCAGGCACCACCACACAGCTGACGAATTGAACGGGAAGAAATCGAGAATGGCGACCGACCGAAACGTGGCGGCTGCACACTTACATGTACAAGCGGCGCGGGACGGGTGGGAGGAGGGGGGGGGGGGGGCGTGACCGGTCATGCATCTTTCGTTCAATCGAAAAAGCTAGAGCAAGCAGGGATGGGGGGGGGAACGCGCGCGCTCGTTTTGATGACGAAGCACAAACCTAAGAAAAGCAGGAAATAAAAACCGCTAGCGTTGTGTGCAGTGTGCAGTGCACTGGCAACCAGCCCCCCTCTCTCTCGCTCGAGCGAAATAAACAACACCGGAGCAGTGCGTGAGATCGGCCGAGGGAACGAGAGTAACATATATACCTGCGGTGTGCATCATCTCCTTCCCTCCCACCGTACACACCTTAAAGAGTTGGGGGCGGGGTGAAGTTAGGGATAATGATGGGAGGGGCCACTACGACCGAAAAACGAGTGGTGCGCGAAAGAGCGTTCATCGCCACTCGCTCTACCATTCCACATCTTTTTTTGTTTATATCCATGAGGTGTATTTTCGTCTTTCAAATTTTGATTCTCAAAATCAAATTACGTCATCTGCGCATGCGCAAAATCCCCAATTCCGCACATTCTGTGTTATGCGCATGACGTAACTTGATTTTGAGAATCAAATTTGAAATGTTGCGGCCATTTTGTGTGAGACGGAAGTAAAAACCCTTCAGGGAGATACTCTTTCTCGATGCCATCCCCCTCACTCTGCGACCTCCTTTCCTTGTCATATGTGTGACGTTATGGACACACTATTCAAAATATTTGTTAAGGGGGTTTACCAGTGATTTAACTCTTCAAACCCCCCCCCCCCTGAGAAGGCGACCTAGATATTTTTGCCTAACCTAGGCTGTCGTCAGTTCCCATGGCTTTCTAGTTTAGTTATTCGTTTTTTTAAATAATAGTTTGATATTATTTATTGTAAGAGTTATCGGACACAACTACCACTTTATTTTAGGATATTACCGATGCATAATAACGCTGACTCAACATGCTCCAAATTAAAACTTAATACTTGAGAAAAATAATTCGGCTTTCTTTCCGAACCGAGAAACAAATATTCAACATTATGAAAAAATATTAACTGTTCACATGCAGGCCAAGAACCGATCGAAAAACACCTGCCCATACGGCATTCTGTGTCGGTCTGCGCAACACGAGTCGCCTTTATTAAAGCTTTTAAAAAATAATTTCTCCCCATTGCACAGGTGTAGGCCTATGTCTCTATCTCTATCTCGTATAGAAATCAGCTTATTGCAAGTTACCTGCGGTTCGCGCGAAAAGAAAATTGCTCCACATATCATGGTGCTGAGTGCGCAACATCACGAAAGTCAATGAGGGTGGCGGGTGTTGCTATGGGGAAGGGCGAGATTGAGGAGGAGGGGGTAAGCATGCAGAGAATAATTGCCCTCATAAACCACGTCCCGGTTTCGATGTGGACAAACATCAAAATCACGCCACAGCGGGCAAAAAAGATCAAGGAACGATCGAGTAAAACTCTTTTTTTTTTGTAGTGCCTTTCCGGTACATTAAATCTAAGACAGGTACATGTTTTATCAATTACAGTGTACATAGAAAAGTGATGTAGCCACTAAAAAAATAACTTAATTGCATTTTGGGGAAAATTTAATACAAACAGCATTAATTATTTCTCAATGCAGCGCGAGAAAAAAGGGTTGTGTCATTTTAACATATCGTATCCAAAATTGAACTGGGGGGTGTCGAGTGGTCGGTCGTGAGGTAGCGCATTCCCCTCGGTTTCGATTCCGGCCGACACCTCCGGAATTTTTGGGCGAGAGAAATTCCTTCACGCACCTTCCTTCGGAATAGAAGTAAGATCATGTACAATATACGTATAGCTGTACGATATCGGAACGTTAAAAGATCCCATTCCTAGGCAGCCTAGGCTAGGCAAAAATTCCAGGGGGGGGTTTTAAGATGTTAAATCCTTTCAAATGTATATAATATTAAATTTATATAAAATTGAACTGTATCAAGTAGTGTTCATAATTTTTAAAAAAAAAGAAACCAAAACAGCAACGGAGGTTAGTTTCGATTTCACTTATTGGTGACTTTCTCATTGATTTGAAAGAAGATATCGACTGATGTCTTAGCTTCCAGTTTTTACTAGACATACCAACATATCGGACATTTAGTTTAAAATTATCGAAATTAAAACTCAAAAAACATAGACAAAGCTGATGCGATTGAACGCCGCTAAAGGGCACCAAAAAAGTGGACCCACTAAAATTACTATGGACAAATCCGTTCAATGATAAGCAGTCAATCGTAATTAATTTGATGAAAATATGAAGCTTTGTTATTACACCAAGTCCCAAGTTTGGATATTGATATTCGATCTATGCAATCACATTAAATTAGTCCAAATAATCAAGGAGGCATGTAAAGAGCGGGGAGGGAGTGGAGGCGCAACAGAATGAGCCGCACCAAATGAGCTGCTCGAGTGGGCGTTGTCTGAACGGACGCCATTTTTCCGCGCTTCGAAATTATGTTCGAAACTGTAGAAGTGGGCGGGGCACAAAAGACGAAAGAGCGAAAAATGCAGGTCGATTGCAGCCTCAAGAGCAGACAGACTAGGGAATCTACGACCGATTTCGGTGCTGCGCTGGCGATCAACTGAGCGTGCGCAGAACAACGTTAAGAAAAAGATTAAAAAGTGGACAAAACTGTAGAATTATTTTCTAAACAAAAATGCTGCGGTTAAATGTGTGCGCAGGACTTATCCTACAAAGACCTGCCGCTACGTCATATCCTCGGTCTCGGGAAGTTTGCGAAAGACGACATGACGACTCTGAGAAACCCGTCCAAAGAGCATCAAGAAAGCATCTATCTATTGTATATACTGGCATCAGGTCTCCGGAGTGCAACACTCGAAGATAGATTTTTTGTCGGTTAACGTAAATGCTCACAAAACCGTCTATTGTCTGTTGGGAGGACGACCACTTAATCCGCTATATCCGGGTGTTACCTGTGGTCAAATGCCAGAGAGGACCACTATGTGAATATATCTAGTCCATTGCTCTCCCCTCCCCATTTCTCCTCCAACAGTGACGATTAAACAAACCAAAAAGGCAGGAGGGGACTTTTTTTCTAAACGACATGGCATATTTGACAATCCTATCAAAATGAATCAAATTAATTATACCGAAGCCCGCGCGCAAGTCACGTCAATTGTGTCGGCCATTTTTATGGATAGTCGTTGGCCACGCGAAGTCGGTGGCCCGAATAGGCCATCGCCATATCCTCCAGTGACTCAAGCGATATCAGAGCACCTTTCCTGTATTGATGATTAGGAGCCTAAATTATTCGATCACTCAAAAGTCCTATGAAGTTCGTGATAACGTGGCAGAAACTGCATTGATTCGCAGAGAGGCTGATACGCGCTTCAAGCGCAGACTCTCGATTATTCGATATATTTTACTGGTGACAATGTGCTGCTCACATAGTGCTGAAGTGCCGAGAGCGGACCATATATATCCATTTTATGGCAGGCAAATTTAAAAAAATAGATATGGATAAATAAATAAAAAGTTATTTAACTGATGACACGATAACATGCCACACCCACTCGCTCTGTGGGCAGTCACTGAAAAAATGTTCGGCAGGAAATCTCATTGTTCGATTGAAAACATTTTAAAGAAAACTGACAATCATTTAGATTAATTGCTTGTGCTAGAAAAATATTTTAAAAAGAAACATTTCCCTATCTGGATTGATATGCCACATTTTGTTGAACCTTAGACACTTGCGGTGGTTGAAAATGAAAACAAATATTGGTTGACGGTTTCCTGACATACAATAGAAAGTGCAAACGGCGACGACAGACAATTATTTTTTGGTCGTATTTCCGTCAAAGGGGGAGTTCAAGACGAGCCTTCCTCATTTATATTTAAAGGGAATTCCTTTAAGGGGTTCCCGCCCAATGCGGCCAAGCGCGCATGGTCACATCACCCCCGATCTCAATGACTTCGGCGCACACAGATGCAAACGGGGCACACATGAAATTGGTATAAAATTACACGATTTCAGTGTCGAGACGCGACCACATCGATCCGAAAAACTCGCACCAGCAACCATGTTTAATAAATGGAGGCGGCGTACCGAAGACCAAAAAAAAAAAAAGCGAGGGACTAAAACGATGGTGATTAAGGTCTACCAGCCTCACGGTGCGCCAAAACGTGGGAACATGGCAAGCTCTCTTTTCACCCATTTTACGTTTTACCCTAGCTGTTGAGAGAGGTCTCCTCGCAGTACGCAAACCAGTTTCTCCGAACTTCCAACCCCCGCCCCCTTTCTTTTTAGTTTAGTGGAAGAGGGGGGGAGAGGGGGGGGGGTTCAGTTCTTCGTGTTTTCTTTGTGTTGCTTGGCCACGTGGGGGTATCACAGGAGAGGGAAAGAGGGGCGGTAATACCCGAGAGAGAAATTTTGGTGAAAGAGGACAAAAAAAACCTATGTCACGACTAAGCCGAGAGAATTAAGGAAGGCGAAAAAAGAGTTTGTGGCCTACGGAAAAATTGGGCAAATAACTTTGCTTTGGTGTAGCATATTTTTAGAATACGAGAAGGCGAGACAATTGTTTTATTGGCGATGTCAACTCAATGTCAAACCGGAACACATTGTTCGAGAAAAATGCTCCAATTCTTTTAGGTCAAAAGTTAATTCGTAGTAAGAGACAAAGACGATGTGGTCATCTTGAATAACTATACTGTTCCCCTCACATAGTGCGTAAGCACCAAGGGGATTACAGAAAATCCTGTAGCGATTTTTTCTTTTAAAAACCCACACAGATAAAATGAGGACGTTAGGGGACACCGGGGAAATAAATATAAATTTTTTAAAATGGAATCTTGAGGTGCGCTACATTGTTTCAATTGTAATTGAATTGAGCAAATGTCACTCATCGACATTTTGAAAAAAATACTGTTTTGATCGCCACTAAAAGTTGAATGAGCAAAATATATTGATATTACATTTTTTGGGAAGAATAAAGAAATGATGGATTGCAAATTTGACTGCTCCTGAAATTTAATTAAAAATTTAAGTATTAAAAAGCGAATAGGATCAAAAATACACTCGCTATCAAAAAGGATTTCAAATTTAAATTTATTTAAATTAATAAATCCAGGACGAAACGTTTCAGAGGCCAAATGTCAAGTTCGATATTCAGGAAACGGTCGCGTCCCACAACCAGTGATGGCCGACCTGTCCCTGTCCCTGTCCACCACCACGTGGCAAGAGCAGTCGTCAAATCACCATCGCCGCTCCAAAAAAAGAGGCGGAACCAGGAACAAGGAACTAAGAGACGAACTGGGGAAGCTCACGATTTTTCGGTCTCGGCCGTGCCGAGAGAGAAACTCGCTCACGGCGAAAGCATGGCCGCACCATCACCACCAACCAACCAACCACCATCACTTCGCCCGTGCCGCACCAGGCCACCGACGCCTAGCAATTGCGCTCGACAGTCGACACTGGAGAAACTAATGGCCGAACCGGTTTACGGTTTAACAAATTGGCCGTTCGCAGGGTCATCCACACCTCCTCCCCCCCCCACACAACTCCCACACGCAATTACCGCCTCTCGGAACACAAAAAAATACCGACGGCAGTAAATTGGAAGGAATGTCGTCCGCATCTCTTTTTCCCGCGTCAGAGCAACAGCAAAGCACCACCATATTGCAATATGTGCGCACACGCACACAAAGGAGACTTGATCTGCATCATTTGTCGGCAACGCCCCTTTTCCGTTTCGCACAATATTGCAGCGCCTGTCTACAAACTCGTTAATCTAATCTTTCAATACTTTAATGACTAGTTAAAGATCAGACCGTCTCCCATCGATATGAGAGATCAATTAAAAATGTGATTCTTCGATGCTGCAGACTTCGAATTATTATTTTTGGGGGGGAAAACTAGACAAAATGAAAACTTATTTCTAATTAAATTTATAAGTTTTCATTTGGTCTCGGCGTGTTTCTAACACTTATTTTGAAAACTAGACAGTTTGAGAAAGCACGTGGTTGAAGTTGATGTTTTGTGTGTACATTCTATTTTTGCTCGAATTGTAAGTTGTTTCGGCGAAGATAACAGAACTACAAATTTCCAATGTTAGCTTTTGAGATGAGGAAATAAACGATAGACATTTTTTATCTTGCTAGGAAATTCTCCCCTCTAATGGGAACTCCACAAAAAAAAGGTGGAAACTGGAAGAAAGAGGTGTGGTCAGTTTCTTTTTTTTTAAATAAAAGAGTTATCGGAAATTTTTTGGATTTACACAATTCCACCATTTTGCAACACGGAACTAAAAAAAACGTTTTTTTAGTTTCTGTACTAGTTTTTTTTCCATTTTTTGTTAGTGATGTGTGGGGGAAAAAACTTAGACTTCCAGGAGGGCGGACCCCTCCTTTAGACTACGACCGGTCATTCCCACCACATCACACGTGGTTGATTCCCCTCACTCAGTTTGCCAGCGCAACCAATGTCGCTACGGCAGTGATCAGACATGGCAATTAATGTGCATGTATTACGTTTGAGCGATGATTCTCTTTTAAAACTGGTGCAGGGGCAAGTTATTTGGCACAAAACTGGGTACCAGGAAAAAAAATTGATTTTTTGGCACGATTTTGGTAAGGTGGAATTGAAGCTGCATGTGCTTCGGAGACGCCCCGCAAAAATAGAGAACAAGATATAATTTCGGATTTGTTCATTGGTTGCCAAATACATTTTCTTGTCCTACATGCCATGGAAAATAACTTAGGCTATCCAGGACAGTCCTGGAATTGCAGATTGGCGCTTGAACGTTATATCAGAAAGTCGTTATTTTGGGGTTTCTTTTGTTGACAAAGAAATGAGGGTGCGGTCAAACTTAAAACAAAAGCTACTAACCTGTGTGAGTGCGGATATGGGCTTTCAGGTGAGAACTTTTCCCGTACACCTTGATGCAATCGACGTAGGTACACAGGAACACCTTATCTACGGGTCGCTTGTTTTTTCCGACGGCCGACGCCGCCTCCTGGACGGGACGAGCGACGACCGATTTGCGCTCCAGCGTCTTTGTTTCCAATTTGGCCGCGCCACGCCTGTCGCCGCCACCGCCCTTCTTGACGACCGCACTCTTGCCGCCCTTCTTGACGACCGCACTCTTGCCGCCCTTCTTTACGACCAGACTTTTGCCGCCCTTCTTGCGGCCACCGCCGGTGCCGGAGGTCGCCACGGCCGCGAACACCACTTCCGGCTCCGGCTCCTGCTCCTGCTCCGGCTCCTGCTCCGGCACCGGCTCCTGCTCGTGACATCTCAGGTCGGTGAGGATCCGGGCGATCATGAATTCGCCGTTGTGCTGCTGCTGTTGTTGGGCCGCGTTGTTGGCGGCGGCAGCAGCGACGCTTGGACTCGGTGGGAACCGCCACGGATTCGACATGGCCAACAGGCACTCGGCAGCAGCCAGATCAATCTGGTGATTGTTTTTCGCTGCCATATTGTTCCCGATATTACAGATGAATTGCTGGACGGAAGAAATGGTGTCCTAGAGCGAGAGGGGCGTCGTGAGGACCAACGCACAGAGCACTCACGAGGACGATTGGAGGAGCAACAAGTTGGATTTTTTAAAAAATATACCTCGTGGGGTTATTTCTTTTTCGCGTAAGACGGCAGGTGAATCGACTTGGATCGGGCGAAAGACGAGAGCGCGCTGATTTGTTTTTGACAGTTTAATGTTCGTTGGCAATAAAAACACAAAAGATGCTTGCTGCTAGTTTTGGGCAAGCACACAACACTACCACCGCCTTCGTTGGGTTTTTTTGTTGAGGCGCGGAGCGAATAACAAACGCGTCTCTCACCAAGCGCGCTGCTGTGCGGCAGTGATGTCGAATGGTCAGGTTGCGCCCACTCTAGAATGGATAGTACCGACTATCGCCACTTGGCTCTGATACGGCGCTAGCGTCTTATCGCTTTTCCCAGCGTCATATCGATACCAACGTCATTTCGGTCATATCCTCGGTACGCGGGCAAAGTTGAGCAGGGTGCGTTGAGACATTGGTACAAAATCGGCGTGTGATCAAGGATATGGAAGGGTAGGGAGCTCTCGGATGGTTATTTCGCCCATTTCAAATGTACTCGAGAATTTCAAATGTGTTGGAGAGGGGGCGCGGTTTCATTCGAATGTCATTCGGCCATCCGATCTCGAAGGTTCTCGATTTGCGCCGACCGCAAATTCAAATTTCACGAGTTAGCAGCTGAAGTGTACTCTGTTAAACACTCTGTAAGCGTGCTTAAGAAATTTGTAATTATGCTTGAGTAATCAAACTTGTCTTTTTGTAGTCTCTTTGCCTGCTTACGATAAACTTTCCAACAAAGAAACAAATTATCTTAACCAGCAGATTGAATTCACATAGACAGGAATCACAATTCTTATCATGCACACATTTTTTTAAATCCATGATCCTGCAAACCAGACTTCCATCGGTTTTGTTTCCGAACTTGGGGTTTTCCTTGAAGGCGATTATATAATTACAAAATATGAGCTCCTCGATCTAATCGGCACAATAAAAATGGGGGTTGTGCCCGGGACAGGCCGGACAAAAATAAGACAAACTCTTGTAATATAATAATACTAAACTATTATTTAAAATTAAATAGCGTCAGTTCCCACGGTTTTCTAGTTTTAATTTTTTTCATTTATTTTAGTTTCATTATTGCCAACTCTCGTTCGGTTTTTTCGTCCGGTCTGTCCCGGGCACAGCTTCCATTTTTACTTCTCAATCTGATTTGCGAAACACGACACACCAGTCAGTCGTGTTTGTTATACTTTTATTTTTCCATTATCTAAAAAAAAAGTTTCAGATTTATACGATTCCATATTCGAGTGCGAACCTCAATTTAAAATCGAATGTTGAAAATAAAAGTGGCTAAAATTCTTCTTCGCTGTTAAGTGATTCATCAGATGCTGGAACTTCTCGATGATTCCAGCAATGGTGAACTTGTTTTCCCGTGAACGGGCGTTTACAGTATCAGCGGCAAGATCTCTTTTATCTACAACTGAAAAATTACTGTTAGAAAAAAAATTAACCTTCATTCTTACATAAACTTGATAAGCTAATAAAACTACCAAATACAAACTACCCAGAGTATACAACTAAAATTGTGAACATCGACAACATCACCCCCTCACAGATACACAATTTAGCTTTATGAAATTTTTTGAAATTTGACAATTCTATTGTTTGTGATGTGAGGTCTCACCAAACAACATTTGCTAGAGCATGCTGCCGTTACTAGTCTGTCATATTTGAATAACGGTACAAACGAAAACGACCTCAAAGTGCCTATAATGATTGATTACAGTCGAACTCAAATTGTCCTCATGCCCATTGTTGAAATGTTTGCCAAGCCCCGTACTCGCCTGCCTACTAACCTAGAATGAAATTGCACTGCGCCAGCTGGGAGTTTCTCACTTTCTTGTTCAAGGTGGTGTCTGCGTCCAGATCCACGCACACATAAAGCCGGCATTGAATATCTTCTTCTGGACCTGCAAAATAAATTAATGATAGCAGCAAATACCAATAGAAGTGGCATCTCCACACCATACTTGGATAGTCCCAATGGATCCGAAAAAGTTTATGACCCACCTGCTCCATCGCGCAAAAGATGTGAACGTCGTCCTGCTGGAAATGCTGAACCCTGGTCAAACCGGTCAGGGCCCCAGACAGCTCGTTACGGTGGAGCACACCATCGGCGAATCTCAACAGCAGCTTGCACCATGATCGCGGACGGTTGTCAAAAATTAGGCTTGGAAAAAATAAAACATTAAGTAGATGAAAAAAATGAACACTTGAACCGGTAAAATGGTTTATTTTCAGAACCTTAATGTCATTATTTTTCATATATGCAAAAATGGCATTCAAAGAAAGCGCTTCAATTGCATTTCTAGCCTGTTCTATAACAGCTGAATTAAAAAAAAAATATTCAATGCGACGCTCAGGAATAAAATATATTTCTAACATGAAATAAGGGGTCGGTTCATTTGAGGAAGAGCTCTTCTAACAATTTATCAGAAAACGGCTCGAAAATTTCATGTCAACGTAAGTCAATGGATTGGTCTTCGGGGCACGGTTCCGATTGGGCAACTTCTTGCATTTTATTAGAACTTTTGAGTGGAACAAACGAAAAAATAAATCCTTATGAATGAATTTTTGGAACGACATCTTTGCGTTCTTCCTCAGAAACATTGATGATGAATCGACTTTAAAGAAATAAAATGAAGAAGTCACAATCGTTTGGGTTGTATCAATATACAAGTGGTGACAATGCAGATGTAGCTATATAAAATAATTACAAAATGTCATGTCAGGTGAACCGCGAACGCATTTGGATAGCAGTAGAGCAACTACACTTTTTCACCTGCTCAAGTCGTCCAAAATGCCTTTTGGGATGGTTTTTGTGGCTGCGTTTTGATGGCTGCAAGATTTTCCATTTCTTTATAACAACTCATTATGTAAAAAACAATGAAAAAATCGCAATCAAGCAGACATTAACAGCGACTGATGCGTGATAGTTGAGGTAAACAATATACAAGGTTAGCTCAGACGACTGTTTCCCTGAGAGGGGTAGGGGGAGTGACCGCAGCGACACCTAGCGTGTGACGTCAGCACGAATCCTCTCCTCTGTCAAGTCAATACCACCTAATATTTTTGAGGGTTGTATTTGCGGCGGATGGAGTCGGGGGTGACGTCACAATAAGTAGGCCAATCCTGGCTCTATCCCCTCTCTGAGCTAACCTTATCCCAGGACTTATCGATTTGCATCGATATAAACCACCATCACCCATCTCTTATCGTTTTGTTGGAAAGTTGTCGTTTACGTTTTTCAGTAACCAATTTGTTATTTTCGGTGACAAACCGACAATCTGTGTGAAAGTGTTAGGATTCGTCACTCCCCTGGTAGACTGCCGTCGCCTAAAACACCGACACTAAGGTAATTGAATTATTAACAGATTCTGAATTCCCAATATGGTCGTAGTCCTTGTCTTGAGCCTCGCTAGAACCCCAAGTAATCCAAATGTATCTTCTACACTTAGCACCTTCACATACATATACACATATGGCCGAAGCATCTTCAGTGCCAAGCCCGAGTGCCGGCAGTATGGATCCTTCTTCTACTGTGATGCTTGATGGCCTGCTGGTGGATGGACGAAATGCCAAGATGCTACTGTGTTTACGCTGTCCATCCACTGTGTTGCAACCCCGCCTGGGAACCTACACCCAAGTACAGGTTAGATCAATAAGGTGGCATGAGGTATTGTTTCTTTGCAGTCCCCCTTTCCGGTTTTGGCACAGTAGGTGTTGTGTCCGGACGAATAAAGATGTTTTCCTTTCTCGCCGACTCTGTACGTCTTTTTTTCGTCCGGCACTCTCCTGGGCACAACTCGCTATTTATTCGTCTATATATTATGATGGTGCTGAAAGTTTGTGTAAGTTTGTTAAATTTATATCAAACAAAATGATGATTTTGTTGGGTTTCTAAACTTATGATCTCATTTGCCTCAATCATTTGCTCAGTTTCATCTCCCACACATGCGTCAAAAGAAGGTTGACCCTGAGGATTGTCAACAGCCCACACCCAACACAACTACGACAGAACTGTTGGATCAATTCTGGGCAGTGGATGACATCTACACATTCGACAACATGGGATTCAGTAACACAGTAGGCGACACCAAGTTCCTGGTCTGTGCAGACTGTGAGGTTGGACCACTAGGATATCACAATCTCACCACTAAGATGTCCTACGTGGCCCTGCAACGTGTGCGACACCAGTGACTTACCTTCCACCACTTATATCACTAGATGATGCTGACTAGTTGGTGTGTCAGTTTCTAATCTTATATATATGACCCCGATTGAACTCTGATTGCTTGGCAGGGAGGGGAGTCAGATTTTTCAGAATTCCATTTTTTAAGATAATTATTTAAAAATAATGTGTGATATTTAAAAATTATTTGATAGTGTTTTTGATGACGGATTCGACTAACAATTAAATTAACTAATAGAAAATCTGACATTTGCTTCTGTCTGATTCTTAAATAAATTGTTTTCAAACATGTGTATGTTCTAAATTATTTGTCCATAAATATGTTTTGCTTCTTGCAAAATTAAGTCTCCGTTGTAGGTGCATGTTGTATGGCACTACGTGTGTTGTGCTTTGGCCATTTGAAAAAAATCAAATTATTGCCATAATATTTGCGTACTTCGTCTATAAATTAATTTCTTGTCCAATTACTCCATGAATTGACTCCAAATAATGGTTGGTGGCAGAGTAATTGGGTTTTTATCCGTTAACTTGCATCGCGTGTGCGTCGAGACCCATATAAAATGCAATATCAGCAGACCCATATAAAATGCAGTAAAGAATCAATTATCTTTATATAAAATAAAGATAACTACGATACATGTTTGTCAGTCGAAATCTTTGTTTCCACAATCAATTTGTAATAATAAAAGCCAATAGACAATCTATGAGTACACTGTATTTTTTAATCTATTTATTAATTATTATTTTTCTGCAGAAGAGATTTTACACGATTTCAATGTAAAGGATAAATAATTGTATATTTGTTTGGAAGATTTATTTGAGGATAAATAAAACAGCACTTCGCTGCCCATCCATGGCTGTTAAAAATCGCATTTATAGAGGAAGATATCTAATTCTGTAAAACTTATACACTTTGGAAAAAAGTGCATTTGTCGACATTTTTTTATTTTACAAATTTGTGATATTTTCCTTATTTTGTGCAACAAAAACATTCGCATAATCATGATACCTGTCCGAGTAAATGAATTTAAACTTTTCCGCCTATTTGGACATATTGCCTAACTCGCCATCTAGCGGCGATTATTTTCCATAACCGTAACTGTGCCACATTGGACTTCTGATTTGGTCTACTTCCGGTTTGTGGGCGTCTGCAGTTGCCATGGTTATATGAGTGGTTGTTATATTCAGAAGTTCAGAATCTGAATTTTTTTTTAAGATTTTCAGGTTGGACGCAAAATTGGAAAAATGAAGCGTTGGATAACAATTGGCATTTCAGGGTATGCTACTGGAGCTATGATATTAAAAGTGACCTCGAAAACGGATCTTAAAAACTGATCCAATTTTATGTAATGTTAGTGACTAAGGGCGCACCTGTTTTAAAATGTATTTCATTGAGAGATTGGCATGAATTGTCTTTTTCAAACTTGAGCCTTGTGTAAGAAAAGGTAAAAAATCATGTCTGTGTTCATCAATTCAGAGTTTGGACATATTAGTCTTGGTGTTTGTTTGTGTGTGAGTGAGTCATGCTTTCGAAATTTGTAAGGAACTTTTAACACACACCTGCCAAAATATAATGCTTAATTTTTCTGTTTACAGAGCTACTTGCAGCGGGAAAACAACACTGACTGAAAAACTTTCTGAAGTAATTCCTGGGATAGTGACCATTGGCCAGGATAAATATTTTTGGGTAAACACACATGCAGAAATGCATTAAATGTTTATCACCATATTAAATTTTGTTGTAATTCATTAATGACCATTACTTAACATGCTAGTAGGCGCACATACTGTTATTCATTCAAAAACATTTACATTATCCTGATAAATATTTTTGTCGTTCATTTTAAAAACCAAGCCTGATGATAGTCCCAATCACACCTATCTGGAAGAATTTAACCACAATGACTATGACGGTAAGGCGCATTGAGCGAATCAACAACTTATACCCTAGAATAAGTAACTATTATAATATCTTATTCATGCGTTTTGCAAACGCTCGAGTGAAAAGCGTAAGTATCAGCACATTTAACCCCATTTTTCAGTGGTGTCTAGCGTCAACTTCGAAGGACTTTTAAATGAAGCCAAAGAGTTCTACTCAAGGGATTCTGAAGACAATGTAGGGCTCCTCATCATTGAAGGAATTTTAGTGCTGAATTACAGGTATATCAAATTTGGAACTTGGTTTCAGAACCAATTCATTTAAAAACATCTCATAGATTAAAAAAAATGTATTATGCACTCGAAGAAATCTGTTAATTGCTAATTTGAAAGAATTTTATTGTCCCAATTTTTCACTGATTTGTACTGGAGCTTCATTGCATCTTACAGACCCGTCGCTAATATATGCGAACGAAAATATTTTCTGACGCTGCCAAAGGAGGAGTGTATAAGAAGGCGCACGTGAGTAAGAATCTTTTAGAGCTAAGAAATTTACTTCACCTTATGCGGAGGGACCATAAATGCCTCAATCAATTATTTTCAAGGTTAAGAACATATGACCCACCAGACACACCTGGATATTTCGAAAAATGTGTGTGGCCTGCCTACGAGAAGTACTTTGCAGAAATTCAACGGGATCATCCCGACACAGGTATTCAAAATTTTAATATATTTTAGATACATTTTATAAAGAATCAACTTCATCACTTCACAAATTAAAGTATAATCAAAAACCAATTTTTTGCGATTATTTTAATGAAACGCAGATAGGGGGAACCAATCCCCCCTATCTCAATCCCAATCCCAAAAGGGAGAGAAAGGGCAAATCCCAGCAAAATCCAGGACACGGGTGGGTGGGACGATCCTTGTCAACTCGGACGTCGTTGTCCCCACCCAGCCGTGTCCTGGATTTTGCCGTGCTTTGCCATTTCTCTACTTTACACTGTTAGACGACATATTTTCTTCATAATTGTAATTCTACGATCCACAAAATATTTTGAGGTGATCTTGTAATTTTTTGTGGTGTGATTATGGCTATACCTCTTCATTTCATTTTATGGGGAACAAGCTCCAAGATACATTTGTACGACCCGTCGGGTTTATGACGGACTGCGGTTCGGCGGTCCTGGGTTCGATTCCTGGCGCGGGCTTTAGCCCGTGGCTACTGGTGAAAATGTGCCTCTCACATAGTGCCTAAGCACCGAGAGGGGTACAGAATCTATTTGTGGTGAACAGTCACTTCAGTGAATAAAAAAAAAAATATCTTGCCAATTAGCTTTGAATTTGATGAAAATATTTTGAAATACAAATAAGAAATATTTATCATGTTGTATTTAATGTTCAAAAACTTGCAGTGATGCCCTGGTTACATTGTCCAAGCATACTTGAGCAAAGTGCATTCCCTCGCAACGCAGGGGAGCAACAATCTCGGGCACCAACAAGGGCCGCACCAGCCATTGTTTCATTGTATTTTCTTTTTTGACATTTGATTCAGTTTTCTTGGATGGAACACTATCAAAAGAGACGATTTTTGAGCGGGTTCTGGCAGACATCAAACAAATGATGGCCCACGCCAAATCACCATGAGAACCACGCCTGCATCAGCCCCGAAGTGTCATCTGGGTGAATACTCGCACATCGTTTAATTTCCAAAATCCACTAATCATAATATTAATGCAAAGAAATGCCGTCTTTCAAGTACATCAGCTGGACTTCCCAATTTCAGCCCAAAAATAACCAAATCTTCCCGCTTTCTGATTGGTTAATATTGGCAGCCATTCAGTATTTCGTTTTATCGTGAGTGAACTATGAAACACACAATTTTAAGTATTAATTTTACAAATCTGAGGGACCAAATCATTACATTCACTAAAAACGGATATATTATATTAACATCATTTCCTTTTTAACCAATTTCACGTGCTCATTTATTTCTGTTTGACTTGCAATTTTACTTGCAAATGACAAGACACTAGATTTATCATTCCGTCATTTCAACATGTGCCTCAAATGTTTTGTGACTGAATATCAACTTTAATTAAGTCATATTTGACTAAAGGGTAGTTAGTGTTAAATGTTTCGCACAAATTGTATATAGTTAGTGCCGACAATAAAAATTAATATACAGTATAGCTGCGATTATTGCACATTTGTTTTCTACAGGCATATCTATTTCTGTCGGCTCCATGTAACGAATTCCAAAATGGTATGCACACTTGATGTTATAAATATACTGCACTGTAGCAACTTGGATTAATGAAGTTTCATTCTACCAAGCGTAGTGTTTTTCATAAAATTGAAATTTCTCAAGCAACTTGAAGCATGCTCGGTTTGACGTAAAGTGCTTGCATGCGCTGCTTTTATTATCTTTTTCGGCAGATTTCTTTTAAATTAATCGCAAATTCTATATTTTAAAAAAATTAATCCAAAGCCTAGCGAACCAGATCTTCATTGATAATAGTCAAAATAATATTTTTGTTTTCAAACTTCCGGGTTTTCCTTGAAGGCTATTAATATTAAAAAATATGAGCTCTTTAAATTTGCACTTGTCAATCGGATTTGCGAAACGAAACACCAATCAAGTTGTTCAACTTTTATTTTATCAATTCTCTTCAAAGCAAAATTTCAGATTTATGCGATTTCATATCGAGTGCGAATCTTAATTTAAACTCGTATTTTGAAAATAAAAAGGTTAAAATTCTTCTTCGCTGTTAAGTGATTGTTCTTTCTTCAGACGCTGGAACTTCTCGACGACTCCGGCAATGGTGTGCTCTCCGTGAACTTTGTTGTCCCGAGTACGGACGTTTACAGTATCGGCGGCAAGCTCTTTTTCACCAACAACTGATATTTTACGTTAGAAAAAATCAACAAATAAGGCAATTTAATACATGCAATAAGGCAGTGATCTACAAAAGATAAATTATAAGCACTGAAATTGTGAGCCTCACAGTCATCTCTACCGCAGCGACCTCACAAATACACTATTTAGCCAAATGAGTGCTCTTTTAAATTTGACGATATTATTGTTTGAGATCTGACGTCTCACCAAATAATATTTACTAGTGCATGCTGCCGTTACTAGCCTGCCACATTTGAATAAAGGAACACACGAAATCGACCTAATGATTGATTACAGACCAACTCAAATTGTCCTCATGCCCATTTTTTTAAATGTATGCCAAGCCCGCACTCGCATGCCTGCTAACCTAGAATGAAGTTGTACTGCGCCAGCTGGGAGTTTCGCACTTTCTTGTTCAAGGTTGTGCCTGCGTCCAGATCCACGTCACACATAAAGCCAGCATCGAATATCTGCTTCTGGACCTGCAAAACAAATAAATGATAGCAGTAAATACCAATAGAAATGAAATATCAATCTGTAAAAATTGAGCTATAAAGGAAACTCAATCTGGTCAAACATTGTCTTACTTTGTAGGAGTACTCGTCGTAAGCAGAGGCTACTGGAATAACGACCGCTTGACGCGGCGACAGCCAGAATGGCCTGAAATGGACATTTGTTGAGAAAATTGGACAATAGATTGAACGAGTCTTTTTTGACAGAGATTAATTAACAATAATAGATATTTACTCCATTATCTGAAAAACTGATCGAATCACATAAATGCACTTAATGTGAACGCTATTAGTATATCAGAATTTAAATAGTGCTCATAATAGTGCTTAAATAGTATGGTTGTAATAAATCAAAATATTTATAATCGAATATAAACTCCTTGCAAATGTTTCTGCTTTAGAAAACGACTAGCTAGAGAAATCTAGAGAAAAACAAATAAATGTTTAATGATAAATAAAAATAACGATCAGGATAATTTGACGCTCACTGGAATTGAAGGGGTAGGAGAACAACTCACCATTTTCCTCCGTAACTCTCTGTAAGAATAGCAATCATCCGCTCGACAGAGCCCAATATTGCACGGTGAATCATAACAGGACGCTTCTTTTCACCACTCTCACTTGGATAGACCAAACAAAACTAAGATTATCTCAACTGTTGGCAGATACGCTTTATAGCGAGCTGAGTGGGCAGCTACAGATTTTTAACTCGTGCAATTCAGATATTTATATATTTCTTTCCAAATTATTTCACACGAGAAGAAAATGAAAAAATCCACCTTATACACGATACTCAATAAAAGCATATGCTACCTAATGAAGTTCAGATTGAACTGGATGGGCATCTGGAAATCTAACTGAATGGTAGCACACTGATGCTGTCTGCGTAGGGCATCCTGGACAGTGATGTCGATCTGATTAAATCGGAAACAATGAAAACGAATGAAATGAAACATTAACCAAATATGGGTACACATACGTATGGTTTCAATTATTTTGCAAAAGATTTGGCAAGTATGATGCTGAATCACCTCGCCAAGTTTCATTGTTCACGAATACAGTGTCGCTTATGTAATTACCAAAACAGACGAAACACTGTAGACGGTGTAACTAAAATTCGCGGCTTTAGGGAAATGGTTCTCTCAAATGCAAAACAATTTTATGTCGCTTTTACCTTGGGACCGTAGAAAGCACCATCTCCAGGATTCAATTTCCATGGTGCGCCGAACGCATTCAAACAGTCGGTGAGTTGCTAAAGTTATTTAAAAAATGAATATTTAAAAACAAATAACACAAGATCCACCTAACACAAAAAATTAATAATTAGCGATATACCTTTTCAGCGGTGTCCCATACAGTCGCTTCCCCTAGAAAACCTTCTGGTCGAGTGGCCAGATTAAGAGTGAAAGTGAAGCCGAGAATGCCGTAAATGTCACTTAGGAACTTCAGACAGTTGAGAATCTCAGATTCGATCTGTTGAATGTTACGCATGTATAAGAAATTACAAATTAATATCTTGATAATTTACTAGAGTGGGGTAAATATCACAAATTAGATAACTATGTCAAACAGTGAGGAATCTCAGAATGTAAACGCGTTCCAATGGACCCGAAAAAATTGATGACACACCTGCTCCATCGCGCAAAAGATGTGGGCATCGTCCTGTTGGAAACGTCGAACCCTGGTCAAACCGGTCAGGGCTCCGGACAGCTCGTTACGGTGAAGCACACCAAAATCGGCGAATCTCAACGGCAGCTCGCGCCATGATCGCGGACGGTTGTCAAAAATTAGGCTATGGAAAAATAAAACATCACGTAAGATTGGGGCGGTCTGAAGACCCCCGCCCAAGCGGAAGTAGTCGATGGAGGAATCGATGGTAGTGGCGATATTCCGGGAACCATCGAGAAGCGGGCGGAAGGAGGGGAGTTTTTGGCAGACGAGAATTCATTGTTCGGACAGCTGGCGAACTTTCAACATGTAATCGAAATCAATGTATAACGTACTCTTTCTTACGAATGTAATAATCTTTAATGATCAATCTGTGTGCTCGACAATAAATAGTTTTATTAATCTTAAAACGTCTCGGAATTCCCTCAGTGGTAACCCTGACAAGCACACGCAACATTAGCTAAAGTAAAACCCCTGTTTTGCGGACAGAGTTTAGGGTTTAGGCTCGAAATGGCAGAAGCACCAGAAATCGATTTGGATAACCCAAGGATAAGGGCAGAAATTGCCCGACAGGTGAAAATCCACGTTGCAGCCTTGATGGCGGACACAAAGGACGTAAAGCCCGAGGCGGGCGCAAAAGTCACTGTACCGGCCACCGTGGGAGCGGTCGAAAAAAAAGGCAGGAAAGCAATGTCTGCTTTCATGGAACATGATCCGGAATTCTGGTTTGTGATGTTGGAGGAACGTATGATTTATGAAAACGTTACGACTCAGAAGGCGAAATACCGAATCTTGCTAGATAACCTTCAAGATTCCATACCGGCCTTACAAACAATAAGAACATTGGCGATGGACGAGACAGTGGAAGACCGATATGATAGAGCGCGCGAGATGTTGCTAGCGCAGTATCGAGAAACAACCGCAAACCGATTGAGACGTCTGTTCGATGGTGCGCAGTTGGGAGACCGAAAACCCACAGCACTACTTAGAGAAATGCGACAGGTGGCTGGAGCAGATATAGGGGAGCCCGTTTTGCGGAATTGTTTTTTGCACGCGTTGCCGGAACACATGCGACCTACGATAGCGGCATCGCAAGGAACACTTAACGAAGCCGCTATAATAGCGGATTCCATTCACGATGGACTGGTGGTGCCACCAACAAGGTTCGGTGGCGAAGTGGCAGCCGTCAGAGGTAGGCCTACAGAGAGGCAAACAACTGGGGCAGGAGAGGAGCCAGCATGGTTGGACAAATTACTGCGCCGGATCGACGCATTGGAGGAACGCTCACGCTCCAGATCTAGGTCTAATACAAGCCGAATGAGCCGAGCATCCAGCTCAGGGGGCGAGGCCAACTACAGAGACGATATCTGCTGGTTTCACGCGACATTCGCGGACCGAGCGCAAAAATGTAAAGTGGCACCTAACGGGAACCCTTGTAATTATGCAAAAAACTAGGATCCTCGTCGGTTGCGGCGGTAGCCGACGAGAGAAATACGCTAAGAGTATTTTTGAGCGACCAAAAGTCCAGGATTAAGTATTTAATCGACCCGGGCGCAGACGTGTCGATACTGCCGCGCACATCGCGGGATTGGAATAGATCAGAGCATGCCTTGCAAACACCAAGCGGCGTACAAATACCGGCATATGGGACCAGGAAAATGGCACTGGACCTGGGCCTGGGAAGACAGTTCGAGTGGACGTTCGTAGTGGCGGGGGTGGACCAACCAATAATAGGGGCGGACTTCCTGTTCCACTTCGATCTCCTGGTGGACGTGAGAAGAAGAAGAGTGGTGGAGATGGCCACCGGACGAACATCAAAGGGAGGACAAGTAAAAATATCAGGAGAGACGATCTCGGCAGTAGGAGCAAGCCCATACGCCGGAATACTAGCAGATTATCCACGAATAATACGTCCGACCTTGGGAGCGCCAGAAGAGATGAGACACTGCACAGTACATCATATAGTAACAGTGGGACCACCATGCACAGGAAAAGTGCGAAGATTGCGAACTGAAAAATGGAAGGCGGCCCGCACGGCGATGACGTTACTAATAGAACAAGGATTGGTACGTCCATCGAAAAGTAACTACGCATCGCCCATACATATGCAAAAAAAAGGCGATACTTGGCGGATGTGCGGAGATTACACCAAACTCAACGCAATGACAAAAATGGATAAATATCCAATTCCGCATATTCAGGATGTGACGCAACACCTCAGAGGGCAGACGATTTTTAGCACCGTAGACCTCAAAAGAGCATACCACCAAATACCGATGGCACAGGAAGACATAGAAAAAACAGCCGTCATCACGCCATTCGGGTTGTTCGAATATTTGGTGATGCCATTTGGATTGCGCAACGCCGGACAGACTTTCCAGCGCTTCGTAGACGAAATGTTAAGGGGTTTAACATTTGCGGTGGCGTACATGGACGACATCTTGGTAGCATCCAGAACCCCGACGGAACACGCAGAACATTTGCGACAGCTGTTTCAACGGTTGGACGAGTACGGAATCATAATAAATACGACAAAATCAGTCTTTGGAAAAAAAACGGTACGATTCCTGGGATATATAGTATCGGAAAGTGGGATAACGCCCCCGCAGGAAAATGTAGTAGCAATGATGGAATTCAGGAGACCAGAGGACGTATCAGGAATGAGACGATTCTTGGCCATGGTAAATTTTTATCGAAGATTTTTGCCACACGCGGCGCATCAACAAGAACCATTGACGAGATTCCTAAAAGGGGCAAAAAAAAACGACCGGCGCCCCCTCGAATGGACGGAAGAGAGCAATGCGGCGTTCAACAGAGTAAAAAGTTCACTGGCAAAGGCCAGTATGCTGACATACCCAGCAGAAGGAGCGGAGATAGCGATTTTCGTAGACGCTTCGGAGGTGGCGTTGGGAGCGGCAGTGCAACAGCGAGAGCGAGAGGGAGCAGACTGGAAACCGATAGGATTCTATTCCAGCAAGCTGTCGGAAGCGCAACGAAGGTACAGCGCCTTCGATAGGGAGCTACTGGCAGTATATACGGGTATCCTCCACTTTCGCCATTTGCTGGAGGCTAGGGACTTCGCAGTGTTCACAGATCACAAACCACTGACCTACGTATTGAATGGCAAGTTAGACAACAAATCACCGCGGCAGGCGCGTTACTTGGACATAATCAGCCAGTACACGAGCGACATCAGACATGTGTCAGGAGTGGACAACGTTGTGGCTGACGCACTGTCAAGAGCACCACCATTGGAAGTGGCAGCGATAGATTTCCCTGGCAACCTAAGCACAGAAGAAATAGCGGCACAGCAGAGAAAGGACCCGGAGCTCGCAAAGCTGTTGACAGACCAAGCAGGCACAGGGCTGAAGCTGAGCGTCAAAGAGGTGGAAGAGTCGAACATGCTGATTTACGGAGAGGAAGAGTCAGGGACATTTAGACCGTATCTGCCAGCAAGCATCAGACGCCAAGCTTTTAAGCGTCTACACGACATGGCACATACGGGGATAAGGAAGACAAGGAAGCAGGTCACAGAAAAGTTCGTATGGCCCGGAATGAACTCGGATTGCACCGAATGGACACGGAATTGCATTCCATGTCAGGAGGCAAAAACTCATAAGCATACAAGGTCAGAGATCGGGAAATTCGAGGTCGCCTCGGACAGATTCGACCACATACATGTGGATCTCGTCGGACCACTTCCACCAGCGAGAGGTTATAGATATTGCCTGACAATCGTGGATCGTTTTACACGCTTCCCGGCAGCCTATCCGATAACGGACGCAACAGCTCTAACAACGGCACGCAAGATAGCGGAGGAGTGGCTCCCGCTATTCGGATGCCCATTACGCATAACGACAGATAGAGGAAAAAATTTCGAGTCGGATTTATTCAGGGAACTCAGTAAACTCATAGGAACGGAACGCCACCGCACCACTAGCTACCACCCCCAGTCAAACGGTTTAGTGGAAGGATTCCATAGACCACTAAAAGCAGCAATAATCGCGCATGCGACGGCCGACTGGGTAGGGACGCTGCCCATAATATTGATGGGATTCAGAGCAGCGATCAAAGAAGACTTAGGAGCAACACCGTACGAGATGATTTTCGGAATGAACGTGAGATTGCCAGGAGAATGGTTTACAGCGGCAGCGACACAGACGCAGCACGTTTTCTTAGATCGCCTAAGATTACACATGAGGAATCTAAAACCAGTACCCATGAGCGCACATTCAAAAAGAGCAGTCTTCGTACACCCGGAGTTGAGTAGGTGCACTCACGTTTTCATTCGCAGGGATGCTCATAGGACCCCCTTACAAGCGCCCTGGGAGGGACCGTGGAGAGTCCTAAAGAGGACGGACAAAGTCTACACCCTGGACGTAAAGGGCGTAGAGAGGACAGTGTCAATCGACCGGATTAAACCCGCCTTTATTGCCCAAGAGATGCCAAATGGCAGGAGGATGCCGGAAATGCAGATTGAAGAGAGACAAGCAGAGGCAGCGCGATCGATTCTGAAGACGTCTGATTCCAGTGTACGTGGAAAGTATAGAGTGCACTTTTCAGACGAGGAACTGGACTCGACGTCTGGAGGGGGTGTTGGGGCGGTCTGAAGACCCCCGCCCAAGCGGAAGTAGTCGATGGAGGAATCGATGGTAGTGGCGATATTCCGGGAACCATCGAGAAGCGGGCGGAAGGAGGGGAGTTTTTGGCAGACGAGAATTCATTGTTCGGACAGCTGGCGAACTTTCAACATGTAATCGAAATCAATGTATAACGTACTCTTTCTTACGAATGTAATAATCTTTAATGATCAATCTGTGTGCTCGACAATAAATAGTTTTATTAATCTTAAAACGTCTCGGAATTCCCTCAAGATGAAAAAAATGGACAAATTGTTTTTTCCCCCAGAACGTTGCGTCAATAACAAAGCGTTTAACTTGAATTTCTAGCTTGTCTAAAACAGCTGGACTTGCTAAACTACAACAAAATATCCAATGTGACGCTCAGGAATCAAATATTTCTATCAGGGAATGGAATGGCTCGGTTCATTTGATGAAGAGCTTGTCTAACAATGTATATACCAGAAAACTGCTCGGAAATTTCGTACTCCATCCAAGCACTTGGCAGTGAGTAAAGAAATACGAGATTTTATACAAAATGAAAATTATTAAAAGTCAATAAGCTTTAGTATGATGTTTGCTCACCAATGCCCGGGACAGTTCATTGGCTTTAAGCCAAACTTCTCCTTTTCAGCCTCAAAACAAAACATGTTATCCTAAATTGAAGCGAGCCAAGCACCAAAAATAAAATTAGCTTACATCAAACACAACTTGAAAAAAAGTATTACTCGATACGCATTTGAAAATGAACGTCAACTCACGCTGTAATGTTGCCAATGTCCGGATATTTCCCACAGCTTGCTATTGAATACATTGGGCGAGATCACTTCCTGAAAGCCTCTTTTGCGATAGTTGGACTAGGAGAACAAAGACAACCCGTCAAAAATGCAGGCTTTGCGTACTATAAATGTACCGCCATTACAAATAAGACCAACAAGACCCATTACTTACCCTCATGAATTCTATCAGCGTATTGTAAATGTGGGCGCCACGAGGCTGGAAAAAGCAGCTGCCGGGGCTGAGCTCATGGAAAAAGTACAGCTCTTGTTCCTATGCAGAATAGAAAATTTACACATTTCATTTATTTCAATTCAAGATGCTAAAATCACTAATATACATTCTGCATTTGAATATGATCGTGCAAGAGGGTCTCGCTATAACTGTAACCAAAAGGAAGCACTTACTCTGCCAACTCTTCGGTGATCACGCTTCGCCGCTTCCTCTTGGAACTTTTGCCACTCTTTCATTTGCTTGGTATCCGGAAATGATATTCCGTAAATTCGCTGAAGAGATTCGGCATCCGATTTTCCTTCCCAATAGGTTGCCGAATTCTGGAAGGAAATAATAGTTTCAAGACAAATTAGCCACACACCATTAATTTAACAACCTAGAAGCGAACAGCAAAACAAAAATATAGATACAACTCACTTTAGTAATCTGGAAAGCCTTTACTTTTCCGGTATGCCTGACATGAGGTCCTCGGCACAAATCAATCAGTGGACCACATCTGCAACAAGAGATAACCTTTCACATACTTAAAAAATTTGTTTGAAGTATAATTGACCTATTGGGCAACCCACGGACCACACGACCTTGGCGTTATTGGCATGGTGCTCTACCAACTAAGTTGCTTGAAAAATTCATAAAAAAATGCAGGTCACAACGAAAACCTTATAAAAGAATGTTATACCTGTACACGGTTGTAGTTGGGGTCTTGACTTTCTCGTTCAAAATCCTGACCTTGAATTTGTTGTACTAGAAAACCAAATTTGCACACCCAAGTGGATGAGTTTTCAAATTTTTTAGTTTGCGATTAAAATGCACATTTCTTAATACATTTCCGAAGTTCAGTAGCAAACCTTGAACATCTCGAGAAGGTCTTCTTTCTTCATTTCTAGACGCTCAAAGTTCTGCTTCTCCTTTACGACATTTTTGACGAGCGTGTCCAACACGGGAAAGTCGGTGCTTGAAACCTGACTATAAAAACACATAAGCGGTTGCCGATTAATACCATGTCATAGCGTGTATCGAAATTGAACTGTCAATCCCTTCACCAAATATATTCACAATTATAAACCCACCTATCCTCCAAAAACATGTCGTAGTAAAAGCCACTCTCGATAGGTGGTCCGTAACACAGACAACCTCCGTACACTCGTTCCATGGCCTCGCCTAAGATGTGGGCACTCGAATGCCAAAATACTTGTTGACCTGAATAGAGTACAGAACATTTCAAAACAAATAATTTAGACATCGACACACAATAAAATTACACCTGAATTCGTATGTAAAAAAGCATCAGGAAATATGATTCGAAAGCTTTGAAGCCACCTTGCGCACGCGTAGAAAAAAAAACGAACTTTAACAGTCGATTCGTGAAAATTTGCATTACCTTCGTCATCTTCGAACTTGAGGAGTTTCAAGGAACAGCTCGCCTCCAATGGTCTATCGAGATCCCACAGCTCATCGTTCACTTTAGCAATCACAACATTATCTGCCAGGCCCTTGCTGCAACATTAAAAAATATATTGAATATATATAATCAAAATATCAACACATATTGAAAATATCAATGCAAAAATGAGAATATAAATTTGGCCTGGGTCCTTTGGTATTTTACTATTATGGGAAAGTTTAGTAGAACTTTTTAATGAAAATCAATTCACACAACAATGAATACAGTACTTGATATGTTGGCATTTAAGAGTTAGATACGTTTTGGATAATTTAAACAAGCGAGTACATTAAAAAATGAGGAATACCAAGAATATATATTCCAATTACTGCACTATTGCATAGGAGGTACGCAGACGTTTGAGCAATTAACAAACAAATCATACTGAATCCATAAATTATAAATTTTACACTCATAATAGATGATTGATTTAACAATCTCCTGCAAATGACATTGCGCCCAAGATATGCCAACATCATTTACAATTTCTATTTGGGACAGGGAATCCCTAGATAATGGGCGATAAAATTATGAACCATGATTATGCAACACCTCGCCGATCTTACCTAATGCCCTGAGCAACGAGATACGGGGTGGTTCTCCAGGACTCGCCTTCAACGACCTTTCCGTCGGGTAGGGTCACAGAAATGGGCGTCGGAGTCTTGGAGGCAACCTCAGCATCATAGTCGGCTTTCAATTTATCCCAGAGCTTTATCCGCTCCTCGATGTAGCCCGGCCATGGCTTCAGCTATGGACAAAAATGTTAACGCAATTTCGAATTTTGACTGAATGTAATTCTAAAGCGAGAAAAAACCATTAACATTCTCCCTCTTTTATGTGCTTAACCGCTCCACTTGGAGTGAACCATTAGTTCACTATCAATCAACTTCATCCGTGACAGACAATGGTCAACGTCTACAAAATCGTGCTTTCACCATAAAAGTCGTAACATGTTAGTAATGCTCACGTACTACTCACTTCTGAAACTGACGGCTCTGGTTTTGGCTTTGGACCCTTCTTCTGCAATTATAGTACAAAAATAATCAAGGGATTATGGTGAATGAACAAGTTACAGATTATTCAACAAAAATCGCAAAATTCGTATATTAAGACTTTCTGAAGTCAATGCAATTCGAAAGTAAAATTTTAGCGTAAAGCAATGCAATAGTTCACAACACTCCACACATAATAGTCTATCCAATATATGCGCGACATATTCTGTTGTGCCAATTGCATTTATTTTCCTCTACATACGTATTCCTACGACTGTAAATGACCCATTACATAATCGCCTAAAATTAACAAAGTTTAGGGTAGAAATACTAATTGAAACATGATCATGAACAATACGCAAAGAATTATACAGGCGATATTTCCTTAATTGAAATGTCAGTCTTGGGCTGCCCTAAAGCTAACGCAGCACACAGAATAATCGTTCACAAAAGCAACACAGTACGAAATGTTTCCAGCGGGTGGCGCATATGCCAGGTAGAGTCAATTTGTTTGGGCAAGACATGTTTAAACAAAAGTTGAAAGTGAATGCGTAAATTTGGATAGTTTAGAACCAGCCCGCTAATATCATGTATACAGGTCATGTGGCAATAAGACTACAGCTCCGGCCGGCGCGCGGAAGCCACGTGAGGCAGCCCTAGACCTGACCTGAAACAATGACCTAGCTACTCTAGGGCTTACTATTCTAGTGGCCTTTTACAGATTAGGGCCAATTCATGTTTGTTATAGGTACCACAGCGACCGGAATGAGGTCAGGCAAAACGAAAATTCCCTTCCTACAAACCCAATGATGCTTGAATCGCCTCAAAATTATGACTGGCCTCAATCGAGACCCAAACGTGCCCAACAGCATTTTTCTAAAGACGAAAGTATCCAGATATTAACGCAGTAAGTTCATGCCTTGGATTGGTCTTCGGGGCACGGTTCCGATTGAGCGACTTCTTGCATTTTCTTAGAATTTCTGTGGTGCACACATAAATACTTATGAATGAATTTTTGGGTACACACGGCCACGCAAGCAACACCAAATCGGCCCCAAATCACCTCACGCAATTTGCCGCAACATTAACAGGTAAAAAATTAAGCCACGATTGCATTCGGCATTGAGGGTGCGTAAATCTATTCTCCTTATGACTAGCTGTCTTTCGTTAACGTGCATTGGGGTGAAACAGCAATTACCACAATCCCATTTCTATTTCGATCGTTGTCACATGTACAATTGGGTTCTAATATCGATGAGAGGCAATATTATCGATAGTGGCTGCAGCCAGGAACCTGCGCAATTTTCTCGATTTGCTATTCGATAGAAAATATTTATACTATCATCCATCCTATTGTGAAACCAAGATGGCAGCCTACTGGGGTTGTTTGGTTGTCCTAAAGTCGTCCAGATTATTTGGGATTTAATGGAAATATTGCTAATTCCGTTGGCTGATCCACTAGAGGTACGATTTAAACACAGACGTATGCGTGTTTTGAAAAGTTTTCTTCTGTTCCATATGTCGCTGGGTCAAGGACGTTTGATAAACAGACGTGGACGCCTTAAGTCAATGGTCCGGATCACGGACCGAATGCCTATTTAGATATTTAGATATAATTATCGCCGCGCCGTGGCATTATGGCGATTTCCGGAAGTTGTATTTTAGTGAAGTTTGGGGCA